>OMNW01031230.1:0-38866 GCA_900303245.1 Selene dorsalis | reverse complement strand
ACAGCACAATCCAGTTAAAGCTGTGAGTTAACTACATTAGATGCAAAATCACACAACAAAAAAACAAGGTTGAGCAATTAATCCTGTGTCCTATTAAAATGAATTCTATGTTTTAGTAAATAGCAACCACATCAAATCATGAAGGGCCTCAGATAGGTGGGGTTTGGGACAGCAGCAGTGTCATCTACTAATTTGTTTGTATAGGAGATTTAAGGGAGGTGAGATGACATTTGCAAAACATGGTGTGGCCATTGGGGGCTCCTTTGTTTTTGGCCCCAGACATTTGCCTGCCATGCCTCTCCTGACAATTTTATGTCGAGGTGCTGGTTGTTCAAGAACATTGGTGTTCTTGGCAAAGGTTTTTTTTTTAATGCAAAAGTAGCTACTTCTTATGAATATTTGTTTCATGGGTTTATGTTCCTCTAACTTTTTTTTATAGTTCTTCACTCAGTTCATTAACATGTTGGCCTAACATACAACAAAAGAAATTAATGTTAGTGTCAAGTGAACATAGTTTTTATGACTTTGTACTTTTGAATATTGTATGAGGGGTGGATTGAGTTAACAGTGTGTTTAGGATATCTGAGGAAAACTTAAATTTTACATAAATGCTTATTGTTTGTCTTGCAAGATAACATACCTTAGGGTAATGCTACCTATTATAGCACACATCATTATCTGTGGCTCCAGAGGAAGCTCTCTAAAAATGCAGGAGGTTGCATTATGTTTTGAGGGACTGACCCACACCAAAAACTACACCCCTCAGCATGACATCTCAGCCTGTGCTTACTTCCTCTTGATCATTCTTTTTTAACTTGGTCTCCTCCGACTTTGGGTGAAGCACTAAATCTCTGGAGTACCTCTTTAAAACACCACAGCAGCAGAAGGACACACAAGGACAGATGCATAATTGTATGGATAAGATGGAAAAAAAAAGAACTAAAAAACATAATGTGCTCCGGGCTGTGTTTCGTTTCAGCACCACGGACAGTCTCAGCATCATTTATATATTAGCTGCATCTGAAATTACGTCATTGTCCCCTGCCTCCTTTTTTTGCTGCAGCCTGTGTTACAACATCCTGTTCACAGAGCATATGGCGTGTTGTTAAAAAAAAAAGCTAAAATAATGAACTGACAGAAAACCTATTCATGGACCAAACCTGTTTTAACATCTCAGGCCAACTGACCTGTCTATAAACACATAAAAGCCTTTCTTTTGAAGCTGTGTTACCGTTTTAGAAGCCAGCTGACCGGTGACAGCGACCAGCTGACAGTCCTGAGATCAGTCGTGTTGGAGAGGCTCTTGGATTTCCTGCGGAGATGAGACGTGGAGCGACTGAGTCAAAACTACAGTGAGTGACCTCTGGCCTGCTGGCTGGCTTCCCGCTGAAGCAGTGCTCCTGTAAAATGTCTTACTCAGTCCATCCAGTATTTTTTTTAACCAACAGCTTACTGAAAAACCATGCAGCTAACATCTTTGGAGGTGGATTCACCCCCAAAAAGAGTTTATATCCATGCAGTGCAAAAGTGCTGTCAAGAAGCAAAGACGTTGATTCATGCAGTGAGGTTCAAGCAAGGGACAGGGATTACACATGATGTCATCAGTCAGGGACAGAGTTAGAGGCCGTGGGGTACCAGACAGAGGCTACCAGGTGCTGCTTCATGATCACTAATTTGGGAAGAGAACTGGACTCTTCTCTGTGTTACCTCTTTTAATAATGCACTGCCTGGTAGATAATGTTAAAACCAGCATGCTTAAGTGCAGGACTCCTCATTTGGTCCATCTTTGTTTAGCTCAATTGATCCCTCTCCATTCACATGCTGTGATTTCTCCTACTCTTTCCCCTTCTCTTTCTTCTCCCCTCTCTGCCTCTTTAACAGGCAGCAGCTCTTAATGATCCAGCTCACTCAATCAGTCCCATCATCTCTGACAAGGGCACCCACCCTTAAGAAATGTGTGTGTGTGCTCTTGAAACTCTGCTTCCAATTACAAATGAATCACCGTGCTGAGTCACTCACCCCCTCCCCATCTCTCCCTTCAGGCAGACCAGGCTCTGCTGAACTTACACACACACACATTGTGTATACACACACCATGTTCCTGCATGAGGAACACTAGCTGAGGAAAAACACCAATAACAAGCCGCGAGCCTGGAGCCAGGATCAATTCCTTGTGTATCAGCTCTTAGGATTTGTGTAGCCTAAGTGAGAGAGAGCGGGTATATATTTCAGGGAAACTAAAATGTAACCGAGAGGACAAGCAGAAAGAGGAGAGAGAGAGAGAGAGAGAGAGAGAGAGAGAGAGAGAGAGAGAGAGACCATCTGCAGTTATGGAGCAAATTAAAGTATAGTGTATGTGTGTGTGTATCTCCTCCTCATCATGAAGATTAATGCTGTTTGTTTTCCTGCATAAACATCCTCTGAAAGATTGTGGGAACATTGGCAGAGCTGCGGCCCGTGGATCAGTGAGCACACAGCTGAGATAGAAATGCTCACAGCTGCAGTCTGCAGCACGCTGAAGTTACACCGCTTTCACGTGGGCATCCAAAGCTGAAATCAAAGGTGAACATCTCAGGTTGTTAAACGCCGTGTCAGTGAGGTGAATTTTGAAACTTGTCACCGAATTCTGCTCAAACATCAGCATTTCAAGAGACAGTAAAGGTCTGAGTCAGCAAAAAAAAAAAACACATTTTGTGACTTACTTCCAGTTCTGCAGTCCTGTGTTTGAAATACAGCTCAAATTCTTCAACCACAACAATAAAATCTACAACCATATCACATAGATGATAATGATCCAACTATAGTATCACATTCTGCCAATTCAAAACAATGTCTACTTGCCATTGTTTACAGTATTTCTATACTAACAATGGAGCGAATCACAATGTGAAATGTACTATAAGTACCACCAACCGACGCCACTGTTTTGATTAAGATTGTTTTTTGTCACAGCGAGCAGCACTTTAAAACGTCATCATTCACTATCTGCCCAGCACCAAACAAGTGACAGCCAGAGTTAGCAGCAAGCTGGTGAGCACAGTGGACCATAGCAGATGAAAAGACAGATATCTTTTCCTCAAGAGTTTGTGGGAACACAAAAGAGATAAAAATGAAAATGAATATTGGACTTGCATTCACCAGCTGGCCAGAAACACAACCCAATCAATGATGCTGCTACGTATCTGTAAGGTGAAGAAATGCAAATACATTCACAGACAACTTATAAAGATTTTAATATATTAATATGTTAGGATACCCCAAAATGGCATTTAGAGGTCAGTTATCTAGTAACTGAATGTAGCAGACATATGTTTTTCTTTTTTCCTCTTAGTCATCTTAAACTCCTCAGATTTATCGTGTGACCTTGCAGGAGTCCTGACTGCCAGTTTTTACCACTGCTCAGGCAGATTTTTGGAGGGTTTTGGATCTGTATGTCTGAGATCTCTTGTATTTCTTGATTGCAGTGAAGTATTTTACTTTTTTTATCTTTAAATATATATCTTTAGATGCTGTGGGCACTAGAATCAAAATTCTATCCGATTAGTGTTAGTGTGATTAGTTAGTGTTGGGATAGCAACAGAAATCTCAGTGGTTATAGGCTGTATGCAATATGTATGTATGTCTGTATCCATTCCTCTTGGTTTCTAATGTAGTGGAAGAAAGACCATTCTACCTGCTTCAATTTGGAAGCAAACCAGTGTTATCTGCTCAAAGGGAAAAGGAAAACAAAAAAATCATTATATCGGACCATTTCCTATGACACCTTCCCTGTCTCCCCCTCCTCAGGGAGGGAGCATGATGAGAGGAGATGCACTGCCGTCACACTACCGATAGAAAGTAGGTCACTTATCCCA
The DNA here is from genome assembly GCA_900303245.1 of Selene dorsalis. NCBI lineage: Eukaryota > Metazoa > Chordata > Actinopteri > Carangiformes > Carangidae > Selene > Selene dorsalis. The sequence continues at coordinate 35,012 of OMNW01031230.1, read as the reverse complement.
CGTTTCGCTGCATGCCCAAAGCAGATGGGTGACAGTGGTAATTGGCATCAGGGGCTATGGCATGCTGTTATGGCTCTCTCTCCTGAGATACCGCATCTCTACCTCTCCCCCTGCTGTCTGTTGGAGTGGTTGCTAATGCTTGGCTGCCAAAGTAAGAAAAAAAAGAACCTCTCCACCCCACCCCTACCCACAGGGAGCATAAGCACATAAGGTCATGGTGTGTCAGGATTTCAAAGATTTATCAAGAACTTTTTCTGCAGAACTGGAATCGTGCCATTTTCATTTTTGCTCTATTGTTTGCTAAATAGAGAATTGAGCTCCATCTGCTGTGGTTTGGCCGGACTGTGACAATTTTTGGATGCAAGACTTCAACACATAATATCATGGCAGTTTACACTAAACAAATAAACACATGTACAGCCAAATAGGATAAACCACATTTGTGCATTTAGTACCACCAAAATGATTTTGTTGTCTGTAAGCAGAGTAATGCATTAGACCAAGTGCTAACATGCTTCCCACATGCTCACAATGACAAAATTAACATGCTAATATTCAGTATGTAGGTAACTTATTTATTTTAGTATTATTATTATTATTATATTCCTTTTTTCTTTCTTAATTCCATTCTCTTATTCATTTTTTGGTTTTCCTCCTCTTCATGGTTTATTTTTTCTCTTTACTTACAAAAAAGTTTAATAGGTGCTATTATGTTTGTCATGTTCTCATTTCAATTCAGCATGTTAACATATATAGGTTAATTAGCATGAAACACAAAGAACTGAGTAGCTGAGGCTGATGGGAATGTCATTAGTTTTGCTGGCATGTGATCATGATGGACAAATAAAACGAATTGACCAGGTGATAGTTCTGGTCAAAAAGTTTGGAAAGTTACCAAAAGTTGTCATATTTCATCCTGAAGGGAACATGAATGTCTCTTCCAAATTTTATAACTATCAACCCATTAGCTGCTGAGATATTTCAAAGAATGTCAGCCTCGCTCTAGAGCTAGAAGAAACGTCAGGTATCACAAAAATCAATGAGATTTATTCATCCTCTGGGGACCAAAAATGTCTTTTCACAATTTCATGGTTGTCCATTGAATAGCTGAGACATTTCAGTCTGGACCACAGTGGTGCGGTGCAGCAACAGACTGACATTTTCCTTTTGCAAAACAGCTTCACTGATAATATAAAAGTCATGATCATTACTAGCCAAGCTAATGCTGCCATTAACACCCTGTATTTGAAGCTGATAAATAAGGGTTCACCTAAATGAAACCACCACTGTCTGCACCCTCATCACCACAAATCAAGGTCTCCAGCCATGAAGCACGGCCAATTAGAGAATAATCATATCATTTAAATTGTCTGTCAGCTATCAGAATGGATTAAACAGAAGCTCATGGCGTACATTAATTGCATCCAACCATCCACTGGAGTCAGTGTCCTTCCTCACTGTCAGCCACTACAGCATATTTCATTGTGAGGGAAGATGGACACCTAGTGGTAGAAGGATCAACTCTAGTATAAGTCACATAGACTGAATAGGTCTAAATGATTGCTCAGGAGCTGACAATGAGCACGGTGATGAGGAAGATCACTTTCATTTTCAAAGCCTTTGTCTATGTATAAACTGTACATAACATGAAATATATGTATATTCATAGATTAACTGGACTAATTATTCTAATAACATTCACACTCTTCAAAGGCCCATTAAGAGAGAGGAGCCACACTTGCTGCAATGCCTTATTTCATCCTTTCAATTACTCAATTAGAATGGAATGAACAAATCAAATACCATTGTGTTTTTTCCATGCCCTCAGAGGTCTGCGAATGCTACAGAAATAGTCTGTACCCCGAGAGCAACAGCTGCTGTTCTGCTGAGAGAGCTCATGAAGAATTTGTCAAAGTGAACCCTTATGACCGCTGAGGAAGATTTATGGGATCCTGTGTCACCCACCTGCTCCTTTTTTATACCGCCCACTCAGGCCTGATGGCCCATTCTTCACCTTGCATCCCACCCCCTCCCCAAAACCACACAGACAGACCCACACACACAGGCGCCCATTAGTTTTTCCCTTTCCGTGCTACTGCTTTTCATCTGTCCGCTGTTCTCAACATCTTCTCAATGCTTGTTAGACATGACAGAAATAGTGTGCTCGATGACTCACTACACCCAAGTCTTTTCAGACACCAGGTGCTGTCAACAAGCATCTGTGCCTATGGATAAAAAAGCAAAAAAAAAAAAAGCACCATGAATTTATATCATCTTGGCATCCTGTGGAAAATGAGTACCTATTCAGGCATGAGCTAGTTTCCAAATGTTTAGAAGTAATATCCCATTTGATGTAACATTGACAGTCTTTATTTCAGATTAAAAAGTATGTCCATATAAAATAGCTGTTGTTCAGAGACACAGGCAAGCAGCTCACCACTTCTTGACCTATAGAAAAAAAAAACGTACATACAGAATGAGCATAAACTATGTGACATGTCAGCCTCATACAGATCTAAACATCATGTCATCGCTTCATCTTAAACTGTACATGCATTGCAGCCATTCACATGAGTGTTTCTGAAAATACAGACAGAATATCATTTCCACTGTCCACCCTCACTTATATCATCTAACAGACACAGTGTCACAATGTTTTGCACACTTTTAACTCTACACTCTGAATCCTGTGGTACCAATGAACTGATGGATGGTTTTAACTTGATGTACATCCATAATGAACTCTGTGGCCTCTGTGTACATTACATGACTGTGATGGGATTATTACTTTAGTACAGTAGTTGAAAATAGCAGCACTAAATACATCTCTGGGCTTATTATTACCCATTATCATGATTTTTGTTGAAGACTAACTGGATCCCTCCATATACCCCTGCTGAAAACTTTCTTCACTCAATTCACTTTTAAGACAGAAACCAGCAGACCTTCTATACTGACTCGTGCACTCCGCACTACTTCTTGCTCACCTCTTCCACTTCCCTCTCATGTAAGTGCATGCTATTATAAAGATACTATCCCATATGAAAGTGTAGTCCAGGGTAGAGGAGGGGAAAAGGAACTGAAAGTAAAAAGAAACCAACAAAACAAATATTTTTTCTCTGATTCTTCTGTAACAATTCACAAGGTAAGAAGCAGGAATATACAGCAGTGTTAAACCACCTTCTTCAATCAGTGTCAGCAGCAACAGCCATGCAAAATATGCGGTTCTTTATTTCCCATGACAACCACAGTAACGTAATGAGTGCAGTAACAGAACCAGCTAAGTAGCTTCCTGCTGTATGGTTATAGTTATAGTTATCAAATAGTCTACAAAAACAGAGCTTGATTGTTAAGAATTTTTATAGACTAATCTACCAGCATTTACCTTTAATAGCAGAAAATAACATTTTCTAAATACCCATGTTTTCACAGGCCCCACAGCACTGACACCTTCCTCCTCAGCGTCACAGATTCACACCCTCCCCCCTGATCAGACCCTCTGACCCCATTAGGCCGAGTTCACTACTTGACTGTCTCTGTGGAGCCGAAAACTCAATGCCACAAAACCTCCTGCAGCCGAATTCAAGTAAGTCGAGAGATTGTTGTAGTTGGTTCCGACAGATGGCAAAATAAATCATGCCATCTGCTGGTATCCTGGTGGAACATATCAAACTTATACCGAAGAATCCTGGTGTTTGGTTTGACAGAAGCTTTAAATTTGAGCAGTCTTGATGTTATCATTTGAGAAATATATCCACAATTCAATCTTTACATTGACTGACTCCAAACTGTGCAGAATTCAGACTTTTAACAGAATCCAGAAGTGACCATGTTAAACTGGTTTTAGCCTCCTTGGACATTTTAGAAAAGATTTTGAAATCTTTTTATTGTCTTTTACATTTTACTCGATGCTATACACCTGACCTCTTAATGTCTCATGAACTAGCTCGTATCCTAAGATCCTCTTATTGTTGTGCCTTTGGCTTTTAGCTTTGACTGTCAGAGCACATGAAATGAATACATATCTATACCAAATAAGCATCTGCTTATGTGCATCTTGCCCCACAAAACAGAAAACATACAGTCTCCAAATCACTCGAGTACCTTTTCATTTAACTCCCTCTAGAGCCACAGTAACTCAACACATCATTAGGAAGTATTGGGGTATTAGGAGAACCTAGAAATAGACTTGACCTATACAAATGGTAGATTTCCCATTTTCAGCCCATTGACCTTAATAGTCTCTAATACATCCATACAGAAATGATTTTAAGGAGGTGTTTCACTGAATTGAACAAACCCCCCTCCACTCCACCCACTCTCACCTGTCTATAGTGCATTAATTGGAAGTTACTTAGTATTTGTGAAATATCTTTGTCAGTAGCTTTTATATAACTGAAACAAAAGCTTAGCTCCTTCTGACCCGATTTAATTTATTCATTCACAATCACTCTGAGACAGCAGCAACCATATAAATTATCTGAATAAGGCACATGACAAACATGTAGGAAAATAAACATTTCTATTGCATATATTTACACGCTTTTTCAATTGACTTGATTTTCTCTTAGTTCTGACCATTTCAGATAAAGTGCTCACTGACATTGTGATGAACAAAACCGCTGCACAGTATCCTTTAAAATTCACATTTTACCAATACATACAGTACATACAGTCCTTAAAAGAAAATCTATATACTTGGCAGTAATGAGATTCACATTTTGCCTTTGCCCTTCTTTTTTTTTTTAGATTTAAGTCCAACAGCCATTACACCACTGCGGTACAGTTGATATGGTGGCTAGGTTCCACTGAGGTCATATGGTGTCAACGGTGCCTCAGACATGGAAGAGCAGCACCACTCTGTTGATATTCTGTCTACAAATGGGGCATGTGCGCTGTGGAAGGGCCAGGTAGCACCTATGGCAGCAGCACACGTGCCCACAGTCCAGCAGAATACAGTCACGTGGCTGATCAAGGCAAATCACACAGCCATTCTCTATATGATTCTCGGTTTCAAGACCCTCTGGGTCTACACCGGCAGCTATTTGGGCTTCAGCGCTGGGTCTCTCATATTCCCTCCTTGACCACTCACGCTGAATTTGTAAGTAGTTGTAGTAGCGTCGACCGGCCCAGAAGAGGACCGCTGCCCCGGCCAAAGCAGTGCCAACCGCCAGCACCTTCCACCAAATAGCTTCGTCCTGTAGCTCATGTCGCAGGGTCTCAGAGTCCAAGGTGGTCAAGAAATACTGCGCACCATTTGAAGGGGGTCGAAGATTCAGGGTGTCGTCTGTATCCAGTATCAACTCACCCACACCTGTGAGAGTTGCACCCACCTAGGAAAAGAGGAGAATATTAACACAATGTGATTTTACTTGGAGAGTTATTGAAGTAACCATCTTATATCTATCTCTTCTCACAACTGACTTTGAGCATTTCCTCGGTCTCCAGTTGCCCTTTAAGCTTCTCCCCACTGAAGTATTGTCCAACGATGTCACCGAAGCTGTAATTGACCTGGTGAAACTTCTCATGGGTAATCTCCATGTGCACTCCAGAGGCCTGCAAAGGGCACAGGACTTTGACTGGGGTCTCATCTGATCCCACTAACACAAAGGGAACTGAATTCACTTTTTGAAGTATGACTTGCTCCCTGTCTATCCTGCAACATGGAGAGAGAAGAACATCGAGTCTTTTCAGTCTACAGATGCAATGATATGGGCAAAAGATCAAAAGGTAAAATTAAGTGATTTCGTTTCAATAATTTGAGATAAGACTGCATGCGAAACAAGGCTGCGGAGAGAGCAGTGAACATTTACAGTGAATCCTCAGGTCACCAAAGATCATCATGGGAACATAATACTGTCGTGCTCACCAACTGCTTGAAAGGTTGTTCCACACAAGTCTGTGTTCTTTCAACATGAATTTCTGCAACACTCCAATCATTTCTTTTTGGAAGTGACTCTTCAGAGGCTCGCCTACTGGTTGCGTAGCTCCTACATAAATAAGCATGTACACATATCAGAGAGTAAGTAAGTAAAAAAGGCATACCTATGTGGACAAATATAGATCCAATTTGACTGTATGAGAAACACTGATTACCTTCAATGACAGCGTACTGTAGACACGCTCCTGGAGTTGCTTTCAAAATATCTTTGAGTTTCTTATCTATGGTGAAGTGTGGAGCATCCTGTCAAAACAAAACACACATTGATCGTATATGCAGTCAAAAGGCTCCAGGTTTCTGTCACTGCTTCTTTTTTTTTCTTTTCTCCAGGTTTTATATACGGATACACTACTTCAAATGTTGACTATGTAAAAAGGAAAAAAAGGCTGCGCACATTGTCCCAGCAGCTTCAGTTAGTCACTGCTTGAGCCACAAGCTTAATACTTTCAGTGGGTAACAACTCACTTAGTAGAGACATTAGCAGTGTTGATCTACTTTAAGAGGATTTCAAGCAGAATGTGAAAGCTGGGGATTCTTAACATGGCTTCACAACAAATCTTAAACTAAGCATGACAAAGAGAAAAGTTTAAATTTGCATGTTAAATTATGTTCATTGTACAGGATCCAAAACTAACATCCAGTTTTTCCGCTGCGGTCCGACTCTTCCTATAGAGATAGAAGCAGATGCCTGAGAGGGTAAGGCTAGCCCCGAGACACACTGCCTCTGTAACTGTGACAGAAAATCCTTCCATGGTCTCTGGGTCTCTTGTCGCTGCTCTTCGAGCAAACCTGCGAAAAAAATATGATATATAAGAATGTCAGTGAATCAACTGTCACAGTTTATAATGTGTAGTAAAAACTACTGAGGTATTGGGGGAAGTGTGGAACAAAATAATACAGTACCATTGTGATACACAAGCCTTTTATTGCGTTATTTGGAATGAGGAATATAGAATAGAATAGAATAGAATTACTTTATTCAAATATGAATGAGGAATAGATGCATTTATATTTATGAAAAAGTATTTTCATTTATAATGACAAAAGTCTGTAGTCTGTAAAATAACATACAATGAGAAATATGTAAGCTCAAGGACACCTGACCCTCATGTCAGTGTCATATTTGTTTGTTGTCCAGAAGCATCAGCAATGACATCACACATTGCAACAAAAATATATATATTAGTTAACCACAGTTATCTTTATTGAGTTATCCACACTAACAAGCTTTTCAAAGAATTATAATTCGTAGCTATATCCTATAGGGGGTCATGACTTGGCCACGTACTAGTTAAAGGGTTTCTCATTGCAATAATAATAAACTCCATAATCTGGGAGTAAAAGACAGACACAACACATTGATTAACATTGAAACATGATTAAAATGAGAAACATTATGCCGACAGTCTATTTACTTTCACTTTACTAAGATTATTATGGTTATTATGGCGGCTAGCCAGCTGACGTTACTATGGCAGCACCGGACCCCCGATTACTTTTTGATTTAAAAAAAAAAATCGTTAGCGTTCTCCAGCGCTAGCATAGCCTTGTGACGATGGGTCTGACTATGAAGGACTGAATGTTAGCTTCCTATTTAAGCAACTATACTTCATGCATAACAGTATACAGCTACATGTCTCATTGGTTAAGGGCGACAATAAGGTGTTTTCTTACCTGTCAGAGCAGAGAAACGTCTCAACTTGACAAGTTAAGTACAACCGTGGTGTCCATGACATATGACGAAGGCAATAGTTGCGTCACGTGAGGAAGTCGGCGCATGTCATTTACGTCCTCTCTCCACGTCGCCTGTACGCCGCCGAGATGGCAGGAGGTGTACGGAGAAAGTCTCCCGGTTCCCCGTCCCCACTGTTGGGGAAGCTTCACACACTGTGGCAGGACAAACATCTGGTCCTGTTCAAAACGGAATATACGTTACTGGTCGTTTCAGTTCTGTGGTTCCTGGAGATCGGGATCAATGTGTGGGTCATACAAAAAGTAGCATGTAAGTAGCTGCGCGGCTAGTTAGCATGCTATTGTCTTTTATCGTTTTTCTGAACGTATCTGAGAGCTAACTAGCTAGCGTTAGCAAACCCCCCAACTTAACACTGCCACCTGTCAAAGGGAATTTACTGTCATTGCACGATACGACCACCTCCAATCGACTGCTCTGGCCAAGTGCTAAATAGCACCCCTCATTTGCAGCAACTGCTGTTTTAAAAACTTAATGTGGTTAAGGATGTGATTTAATGATACGATAATGACTGCACTGTAAACTTCTAGATGTGTGCTAAGAACTGCTCATTAATAACGGAAGCCAATTCCGCTTCTTCGTTTCAAAGAGCACTGCAACAGTAATTATCAATAATCACTTCATCGTCAGTTAAATATTTTTAGCAAGTATTTCGATTTATCAATTAATTATTTAATTCATGAAATTACAGAAAAAAGCAAAAAATGCCCACATATTTAGTTTGCCCGACCATGAGTCCAAGGTCTAAAAGTAATCAATTCACCAAGAAATAAAACAAAGAAAACCATGGAAACACAGGGAGTGGGAGCACAGCAGCAGCAGCTTGTGAAGTTTTCAACAGTTTGTGCATGATAACTGACTGGAATAAGTGATCAGTTTACAAGCTTTGCCCGATTATATTTTCTTGACTGGACACCTGACCGGTCCTTTCACCACCAGTACGCAGGTTTATTATGCTGAAACAGTTTGAGGTTCAAATGATTGCTGATTAATAACTTAAACTGCTGATGTAGTTTGTTCAATGTATGGCCCAAGGTATCCAAGTCATGATTACTGAGTGATTAGGTAAACTTCCCAGTCATTTATGATTGCCAATTCACATCCTTGCAGACACTGAGATTGACTGGAAAGCCTACATGGATGAAGTAGAGGGCGTCATCAATGGTACTTATGACTACACTCAGCTGAAAGGAGACACAGGCCCCTTGGTGTAAGTGTCAGATGTCATACAGTACAGTGCTTTGGGTCTTTCCATCCTGTAGTTGGAGGAAACATAAAATGATAAATGAACACCTTGTTGTTGCAGGTACCCAGCTGGTTTTGTGTACATCTTCACAGCTCTCTATTACATCACCAGCCATGGGGTGAATATCCGTCTGGGCCAGTACATTTTTGCAGTTTTCTACCTCATCACGCTGTTGCTCGTCTTCAGGATATACCACCGCACTAAGAAGGTCAGTCTGTGGTGGTGTGACAGAAGCTTTGATTTATAAAACAACAGTATGAATTTTTGTTTGTTCCCATCTTATATAAATATCTAATGTTTATTCCCTTCCCTCAACTCCCCAAGGTTCCTCCCTATGTGTTCTTCTTTGTGTGTTGTGCTTCCTATCGAATCCACTCCATCTTTGTGCTGCGTCTCTTCAATGACCCAGTGGCCATGATGCTGCTGTTTGCAGCTGTCAATCTTTTCATGGATGGACACTGGACCCTGGGCTGTGGCCTCTACAGGCAAGTGTGGAATATGTGTACAGGTTTTCTTTGCAAATCTTTACACAATATCATTGCAATTTTTGGCCATGCATTACAAGATGTAATAATTACAACTCTGCTTTCCTCTCTTCCTGACAGTTTAGCAGTATCTGTGAAAATGAACGTGCTTCTTTTTGCCCCTGGGCTTCTTTTCCTCCTACTCTCAGAGTTTGGTCTTATCAGGACAATCCCTAAACTTTCTCTCTGTGCAGTTATACAGGTAAATATACTGCGTAGTAAAGAACAGGCATCTTACTGGCATACTTAAATACATTTTTCTGCTTATTTTTCCCAACATATTTCTAAATGAATCTGTTTTGATGTCACAGCTTTTGCTGGGCCTCCCTTTCCTCCTGGACAATCCTATTGGTTATGTGAGCCGGGCTTTTGATCTTGGCCGTCAGTTCATGTTCAAGTGGACGGTCAACTGGCGCTTCCTGCCAGAATGGTTCTTCTTGAATCGCTACTTTCACTTAGTCCTGCTGGCTGCCCACCTGCTCACCCTGCTGCTCTTCGCTTTTCGCCGGTGGAAGAGGTGAGACAGACTTTCACTGTGCCAACTTCACTGTTGGTGTCGTAGTTAGAGATGAGCTGGAATAAATCAGGGCTTAAAATTGTGCCAGTTTTTGTGCCTCAACACCACAGGCATTGGCTCAGTTAGTGTTTGATGTCATACAGCCTGATGCAGGCTTCCAGGTTCAGAAAAAGTGTGTGTGTATATTCAGCTACAGATTCCTGTCTGTTAATGTATTGACAACACCATATTGATTCATAAACAGCATTATCACCATAGGCAGGCAGCAGGCTATAATGAGGAATATGAATGTACAGTTTCATTTTGATATTTCACATCATTGTGAACAGATTACTTTATATGTGAGGCAAGTTTTTTTTAACTTGACTTTAATGTATTTGTGGCATATGTAGCTTCAGTGTCTCACACAATATTTTCAATCAGCAGTAATGCCAGGTATTATATCTTCTCAGACTGCAGTGGCAGCACGATTCATCCTATTAACCTTTTTTCTACCACTTCAATGAGTTTAGGAACATTTTAAGGCCAATAAACTACATAGTGTCTCTTTAACAAAGCAATGTGAAAATCCCTCCCTATGTTTGTCCCTCAAGGCCAGGAGAAAGCATCTTCGAACTCCTCAAGGAGCCTGGAAAAAGAAAAATCCCTCCTCAGAAGAGCACTGTGGATCATATCCTTCTGTCTTATTCGTATATACACCTATTTGTAAAATATTGTTTCTTACAGGACACCACATCAGGGACAAAAAAACTAAGTGTCAAATATGTGCTTGATATTGGTCAGAGCATAAATGAACGATAGTTCTGCTTTTCTCTGGCTTTTTTGTCAAACCTTAACAGACTAACACAGATTGTGCTGATTCTCTTCACCTCTAACTTCATTGGCATGTGCTTTAGTCGTTCATTGCACTACCAGTTCTACGTCTGGTACTTCCACACGCTGCCTTACCTGCTCTGGAGTGGAGGAGTCAAGAAGCTGGCCCACCTGCTCAGGTAAGAGCAAAGCTAAATGGTCAAATACAACTTTTAAATGACCATCAAACACTCATCGCCACATGTTAAAGCTGTAATGTTTCATCCTTGTTACCAGGGTCCTGATCCTGGGTCTGATCGAGCTTTCATGGAACACGTATCCCTCCACTAACAGCAGCTCGACCGCTCTCCACGTGTGTCACCTCATCATCCTCCTCTGTCTGTGGCTGGCTCCGCCCCTGCCTTCTGCCCCAGCAGAAACACAACATACACCCGTCAAGGATAAACGCCAGTGAGCCACAGCATGATCAGACCGGACGTCGCATTCGGTCCAATCAGCTGCTAAACAGCCTCCTTCCTCCCCTTCTCTTTGATCCTCACAACACCAGTGCAGAGGGAGGCCACAGGGGTAGACTGTTTACACATGAATAAAAGGAGCCACTTGATGCTTCTCATCTCAGCTCACTGCTGAAAGTGGAGGAAACAAATGTGTGGGTCCCATCTGCAGACGGATACCCACATGATGAAATGGGATGTAGTCATCCCTTGCAGTTGAAGAGATGAAAAGAGGGCGAAAATATGGATTCTCAGGTTTCATTTTCAAATATACACTAGGAGGAGTGAAGTACAGTGCTAGGAGGAAATTGTGAATGTTATTCTGTTGGAAAGAATTTGTTACATAGGCTATATTTCTACTTAGTATGCTGAAATCACGTCCATTTAAATCAAAGACACTGATGGACAAATGATCTTGTGCATGGTAAAAAAGCAGTGAATTGATGAAGGTCAATAACTTGGAAATGGGCAAAGCTTTAAATTAATTGCATATCAGGCATAAGCTTGTGGTGTTTCCATTTCAGACAGTAATTTCAGTATTTAGCAGTTCAAAGGCCAAAATTAATTTACAGTAGTTATTTATGTGTAAAACTGAAACTGCAGACAAGCACAGGTATTTGTCTAACTTATTAATTATTTGATTTATTCATCCTAAGTTGTGAGCGGCTCCTGACACCCATCAGCACATAAGTAGATTTAATGTGAAAAATATGCAGTAGATTGAAACAGAGAAAGTGTAACATTTTATATTAAACAGAGATGCCACCTAACCTTGATTCATTCTCTTTTTGACACATGGGTTTGTTACACATTAAAACTAATGGCTAAATTCCAGCATGTTTTTTTTCCCCAAAAAGTTAATTAATTATCTAAAGTAATCTTTTATTAGTTCATCAGTCACCTTCATAATCACCTGGATAATCAAAGTCACTCCTATCTGACTGACTGATTTGTGATTTAACAAAGTAATAACATTATACAGACAGGAAGCTAAAACTACAAAAGCTCATTCAGGTGGTCAAGGCATTCATGTGATTGCATAAAGCATATTAATAACTGAAGGCCACTTGGTCAATGTCATGTAAAGGGTACTCTTGTCAGCTTAATATAAATTCTTACATTGGTAAAAACTTTTATGTGCAACTTAATATTATAATGAACTTGGCACTGGGTTATGGTATTTGGTAGTTGGCCCTGGAGATAAAAGATAGTTTACTTTTCCATATGAAGGCATTGCTTCTTCAGAGTCACCGTCATAGGTAATGAGTGAGAATGCAAATCAGAAGTCTGGCTCAGGCTCCTCAGAGATTAGAGTCTCACATGTTATTGGGGTTATAACACAGCATGTTTAGTTTGATGTTCTCATCCCAGTGGCGCAGCAGCAGGAACAGCTGTCTGGCAGCTCCCTTCAGCCCTGCCAGGTCCAGTCCCTCAGGCAGCTCCTGACACCGCAGCCAGAAGTCTGCTTTTGCTGCCACCAGCTCCCACTCCATGAAGTAGCCGGCACAGCGGTGCTCCAGCCAGGCTAGAGCCACAGCTGTGGCCCAGCTGGAGCCCTCCAGGTCCTCTTGAGCCAACAGGCAGCTCCCCTGAAGGTCAGCTGGCTCTGCTGTGGAGCCTTCACATACATCTGTCTCTGATCCACGACCACTATCTGCCTGGCCTTGGCTCTGGCTGTGGGAGAGGCCAACAGATAGCTCCAGGGAGCCTTCCTCTGAGCTGGGGAGGTCAGGGGGTGAGGTCACAGGGTCGCGGTCGGACAGGTGTCTTCGGCGAAGCCTCGGTTCTAGCATCAGTGGAGTGTCATCTGGAGTGTGGTGGAAAGGAGGTGCGCTTAGTTTGGAGAGGAGGCCAGAAGAGGGAGAGAAGGTAACATGGTGACTAGAAGGAGCACCCTGAGGCTTAGCAGAGGTGGATAATGATGGAGCACTGGGGGATGTGCAACGGAAAGGTGGGCTGAGGCTGCGGCGGTGGAGGCTGTAGGGTGAAGCCCTTTTTAGGCGGTCCAGGGGGATCTGGACACAGTCTGAGTAGATCTCTGTCAGAAGAAAAGCTCCTGAGGCCAGCTGCAGACGCACCTAATTAGACACACAAACTCATAAATATGTTTGCATCCTTGTGTCTAGATAAAAGCGTATGTCGTGTTTGCACAGCTCACCAGGGGCAGGTAGTCTGGAGCCTCAGTCTCAGGTTGTTTCTCAGTCTCTGCAGACAAACAGTGGGACTTGAGAGGAATCTGCTTCCCTGATGAAATAGAGGACCTGAGTCTGCCCAGTGGGAACCTGCAAGATGTAAAAAGAGGTAAGGTTGTTTTGCATTTGAATGTAGCTTATGTCATGGGGAACAGGTGCAAAATCTAAACACAGAAATGTTGTCTTAATGTAACGTGAAAAGGTTTTTGTTTACCTGGTGCCAAAGAAGCTCTCCATTGACTTGCTCTCTATAGATCGCTGTGAACGAGTGCATGAGGCACCTGTTATTGCTGGAGCTGTGGCAGAGAAGGCACTACCTCCTACACCTGAGGCAGCAGTGCAGAATAAAACATTAAACACTTTTGTTACATCATACATATATGGTGATATTTCTTGATGGGGTTCAATGGCTCAGTGTACCCAGATTTTGTCACAGAACAGGTCTCAGAAGGATTATTTTGTTCTGATGGAAAAGACCCTTTAGGAATGTCTTAAAACAGTGAACTGAAAATTATTTATAGCAAACAAAACTCTGCACTCAAGTAAACCTGGAGAAAATATCTAAAGTTTTTTGGACTTGGGTAAATTGATCCTTTAAGAATTACCTCAGATGATACTGGTGTATCAAGGAGAGAAGTTCTTCATTTTCTCCACCCATACAAACTCTCCTAGAGTTGTGAACTGGCTTTGGGGTTTGACGCCTCTAACCTTGGGACTACACTGACACTTGAGTGTTTTCACTTAGCGTGCCGACAGCAATACTTACTAGAGTCCCAGGATGTAAGGCTACAGGGTGAGGCAGGAGTGTCATCTCTGTCTGAGAGATACAAAGATTGTTGATGACCTAAAGTCTTGGCAACAGAAATGGCTGCTGGTATCATTCAGTCTCTTTACCTGCAGAGTTCCAGGTGTCCTCGATCTCTTCGCTGTCTCTGCTGGTCCGCCGTCTGCCCAGACCTACAGAATAGGCCCTCTGCCTGCGACTACCTGACTGGGAACTCCATTTGTTTCCCAAATGCATCCCTAGACACACAACAGAGTAAACACACTTTTTCAAAAATTGCAAACATGCTGGACTGCAAACTAGCTTTGATTTTGATTGGTGCGGATATGAACTTGTGCCCCATAAGAATAAATGTTAAAGGTGCATCCAGCAATCTAGCATTGAGCCACAAACATCAGATAACTATTTTCACAGACTGAATAGTACTCTTCATGGAAAGTAAACTCAAGCTTAATGTCTAATATACATACATATATGCTCTGCCTGTTTGTGTTTTTGTAGCACACCTGTGTTTTGGACGTCCATGCTTTCTTGCAAACCTTTGTTGGGGTTGCTATCAGTAGTAGTGAAGGCTGTGTACATGCAGATGATGTTACAGTGCTTACTGGTCTGGATGGCCTTCATACGGTATCGCTTAGCTGAACCTGAGTAATTGTCAAATGCAACAACACAAAGAGTATGAGATAAACAGCACTTACGTAACAGTTAGGAGATTAATGGTTCATCAGTGAGTAAGAGTCATCATCAGTAATGCCTCACCATGTCCAATGTCACTCTCCTTCTCTGCCATTTTCTCAAAGTCTCTTATGACTGAGCGAGCAGTCAGCTGGTGAATAATCTCTTTCCATGGTTCCCCTCCTCTTCCGTCTTCTCCCCCTCCTCCCCCTCTTCCGCATCCCTCAGCCTCTGGTGTCTCCTGACCGTCAGTGGTCCAGAGGTGCCCCAGGTCAACAGTGACCTCCCAGGACACAGGCCTGCCACTCAGCAGCCCGTGAATGAGTGAGCGGCACTGACCTGGAGGGGGATCCTCTGGTGGGACAGCAGTGAAGAGGTACTCGGGATCTGTGAAGCTGTCCCAGTCCAGAGGAGAGGCAGGGAACAGGAGACCATCTGGGGGTCAGAGTGAGAAAGAAAGGGACAGAAAATTGATGGAGGGAAGATAGGAAGCATCATCCTGGTTTAGTAGTGTCTTACTGGAGTCAGTGAGGCTTCTGCGGGACAATGTCCCTTGTGACGGAGGCTTTGTTTCACCATCGCTTTCGTCCAACCGCCCTCCCAACGTTTGGTCGAAGGAGACTCTCTCCAGAGCCCTCCTCAGGCGATGCATCTCCAGCTCGCCCTGGGGGGATGAGAAACTCCTTGCTGCCATGGTTGAACGGGCAAGTACCTTTTGTCTTCTATGAGACTCCTCACCTCCATCCAGTCGCCCGCTCTGGTTGTATGAAAAGGAAAAAAAAAGCAGCTACAAAAATCTCTTTCATACATCTAAAATTGAAATATGATAATGTTATCAATATGCAGAGAATCTTAAGTACTGCATTGAACTCCTGCACTGTACTGTTAGGCTGTGCCTTCAGTACTCTGTGTCAACCTGGACCAAATACAACATCATATATGGCTATAAAATCTCTAAAGCCCAGTCTTTAACAATTCTCTGTCAAGTAAAATAAGAAAAATAGACAAAATTTTATGGCAAGTTGCATGAAAACAACCAAGAGCTTTAGGGTCTGTAACAAATAATCTTGCCTTTTTTGCCCCATTATCAGGGGTTTCAGCTGAGAGGTTTTGCTGCCATGCAGAATCTGCCCAGCGAGACAAGGATGACCTATGCTCTGGAGGGGGCATCTTCTCAAGGCCCTGTGGTAGAGACCCTGTATCCAGCACTGAACCAGAGGAGTGAGAATCAGCCAGAAGCACCCCGCCTGCTGAGTCAGAGGTGGACGAGGCGTGAATGTGTGAGTGGGACTGCGTCTGTAGACTCCGCTCACTACTGAGGGAGCAGTGAGTGAGGACATACTGCTCCTGGATATAAGAGCTCTCCTGGATCCTCCTCCTCACATCACTTGACCAGTCTACCTCCACACCTAGAGCGGACAAAAGCCAGCTTTTAACCACTATGGCAGAAAGTGTCTCAGAGGCAAACGCAAGCTTGGCTGATGAGTGACTGACCTGGGCTGGTGCCAGGGCCTGTGTCTCTGGCACAGGAGAACTCAGAGGAGATTTCTCTGGAGATCTCCCTCAGTGCCTCCTCCAAGTCGGTGCCATCTGCACCTGTCACCACAGGCATCAGTTCAGATGAGGGAGGAGGCGAAAGCTCATCATTTGATTGGCCAAACACAGAACCCGTGGAGCCACGATGTACACCTTTATAACCCCGTCCTTGATACTAAGAAAAAAGACACTCACATTAGAAATCGGTTTTCTTATGCAGACACACACGGACATACTTTTTTTTTTAATTGTGAGTAATACCTGAGTCTCTTTTGCTTTGAAATTGGTCATATCATACAGGGTGCAATATCCAATGAGGCGATTTCCAGGGTAGAGTGGAGGGATTTCACTGGGTGAAAGAAGAGCCTCCATGTTTTCAGGCAGGTACCAATCAATTCGTACGTCAGTCAGCACAGGTTCAAAGGCTTTTTTCAGGGACTTGATTAACTAAGGAGGAAGAGTGGTCACAATATTTTTTAATGTAACCCTTGAGAATTTGTTATTTTCAAATGAGTGGTGGCCACTGGTGGAAGAAATATTAATATTAATTCAATCTTATTATTAAACATGAATGCATTCATGTAAAAATACTTCAATCAATTAAATCGAAAGAATCAAAAGAGAAAGCATTCTTTTGTATATCTTATCTGTTTATACTCTACATTACTCTATACTACACATCTCTTAAAGTGTTTTACTGTTAGATAGATAGATAGATAGATAGATAGATAGATAGATAGATAGATAGATAGATAGATAGATAGATAGATAGATAGATAGATAGATAGATAGATAGATAGATAGATAGATAGATTTACATTTTTTCTCCTACTTATTCACTTTTCAAGGCAAATCTATAGCTTCAAAATATTATGCCTATGATTGTATATATTTTCTCCAGTAGGTGGCAGTGTTGCAGTTCTGCTGACCTTGGGCTGGAGTCTCTCTTCATCATCCAAGAACTCTGTCGTCCCTCCTGTTAGTTTGGCAACGCCCTGCAGGAGTCTCCTGCAGGCTCGAGGGCCCAGGCCCAGACCAAAGCATCTGCAGAGGTGATATCATATATACTTAATATTTTAATCACACCCCCAGTGCTTGCACTCTGCATGTAGCATGTTTTTCTCTCACTGTTTGGACAAATCAAATACGAGCAACAATACCAGCAACAAGTCAGACTTAACTACCTGTTTATCAAATCCTCATGCGATACAACGGCTTCTCTGCATCTTGGCAACGAGAAATTTCGGTGTCATCAAGTAGGCAGAGCTGTTATTTGTGCACTCAGTGGGATCACAGGCCATTTGACTAACTTAGAGTTTGAAATGAGCAGAAGACAGAATAACTGAAAACACTGAGACCTTGAGTGCTGTGTCTAAAAACAGCAGGTCTGTCTGGGTGGCTAGATACTGTTAGCATTACATAAGTAAGAGGAAAGGGAATAGAAATGATCAGCCCATGATAAACACCTTTTCTGGATGTAGACTGTAGTTGAACAGCCACTTGAGAGTGAAGGGGCAAAAATATCTATATATTTTGCAGAAGGACAGCCAAAATACAGCGGAGAAAGTCAGTCCAACAGGAGAATACTAATGAGGGATAAATGGAGATATTGTGTGATGCTGAAGGGCCAGGGGAAAACCAGAGGGGCGTGTCTCTCACTGCAGAGGAGAGCACTTAAAGGGATTACTGGGCGGGGCTGAAAAATACCTCAGTCCTCTCTTTTCTTTCGATCACAGTGCTCTGCTCTCCATACTTGAAGATCTCTGTTTGCTTGTATTCCCTCTGTCTCTCTCCTCTTCTCTCTCCTCCCTCACATTGTGTCATTATATCACCTCATTCTGCTCACACTCACTACGCTCCATTCCCCACTGCTTCCCTGTCACCCCCAGTGATTTAATGTATCACGTGTCAGCTGTAGAATAAATCTTTATTAATTAGTTGGTTTAATTAATGTCTATCCTGTGTATCAATGACATGCCATCTCCCTGTGCTCTTCACACATGACTGCCATAGGTTAAATATCTAATAATTTAATTTTGGGGCTCCATACCTGCCAGCGCATGTGTTTCTGCGGACCAACTCCAGCACTTTGGCGACATTGCTAATGGATCCGTCTGTAATGATGAAGACCTGGCGAGGATATGAGCGCTGCATGGGCTGTTGGTACACCCAAGACAGGGCTCCTAGGAGGTTGGTGCCTCGCATGTCAGCTCTCATCCTCTGGACGTACTCATATGCCTGCATGAGAGTGACCTGCGTGCACACAGGAGCAGAAACAGCAGAGATGCAATCAGATCCACAGCAAAGGTGGCACATGCAGGCATCGGAAAAGCACACCTGTCCAACTGTATGACACTGCCTGTGCAAACATCACCCATGTTGTCAAAATAAAGTCACTGTTTGATATCAGTATCCTAATTACCCCGTGAGGTTTGCTAAGAATTGAATCGGTGCTTCTCTAATAAAGAGAGAGCAAACACGCAGGCATTAGCACCTGCTTTAAAACTGCTGTAAATCACACTGTGGACATGTCCTGCCTTCGTGAAAATGCATGAAAGGTCAACATATGGTGAGGAGCATCTGCAAAGACTGTTTGTCCTCGTAGCCTCTGGTCTGGATAAAACCTGATACTCTGCTACTAAGGCAACCTGCCGAGCTGACCTATTGCCTGCTTAGAAAGTAGACAAAATGGAACACATAGTCCTACATGGTCGAAAAACATCTGCTTTCAGGAGATGTAATCCAAATGCTCCAGTGTTTTCTTTCACTGGAACTGATTCATATGTAATTAAGGATATCTTAGTAACAGAATCTAGGATTTCCTTCATTCACAGTCCCATAAACAAGACAGATTGGGTTTATTCTCCATCCTGAATAAGGTCACTTTGTAAAACTAACATCAGTGCACAGCTTGCTGGAAGTGAACAGAGGCTTGACAGTGGTGCCGAAGCCCACAACGTTCAGCATTGTGCCAGAAGGGACACTCTTCAATGCCACCACCATGCCTTCCTGTGGAAACAAGACAGAACAGTCAGGGTCAGATGAATCTATCTGCCTGAATATGAAAACATAACTCTGGTTCTTTTGCATGTTTTTGTCCTGACTGCAGCTCACCTTAACACGATGGATATTGGTGCCACTCATGCTGCCGCTGCGATCTACAAGGAACAGTAGCTCTCTGGTGGCTTTGTGCAGTTCCAAAGGTTCACAAATCAAGTCAGGACAGAAGTTGAGCATCAAGACGGGGCTGCTCAGGATGTCCTTGTGGTACCGCTTCCTCACAAACTCCAGCTAGAGGTGAAAGATCAGCATGTCAGCAGTTAACAGAACTGGAATAGATGTACGTAAAGGCAAACAGAGGTGAGATCCAACAAACCTTCCTCTCTGGTTCTGAATCTTTGCGGGTGCAGCGAATGAAATCACGACGGGAAGAGATCTGCTGTTCATACTGGCTGAAAGAAAGCCTGCCTCTTTCTAAGATGACCAATGGGCTGTGAGGCTCTGTGAAGGTGTTTGAGGGTAAATATTTCACTAAAAACTAAACAGATACTGAGAGAGAGAAGTAGAATTTGCTATTTCTCACCACTGAGGTGCAGAATGATCTCTATGTGTCTGTCATATGGATGCTCCTGAGCCAACGTGATGTAGGTGGCAGATGCACTTTGGGCACTGGGATCTGCATCTGCCCTCAGAGCGTGAGTGGGGCTCTCCAGTCCTGCAATTAGTTTAAGAATAAATAAAGAAAAGCAGAAGATATTCATTTGTTTAGATGTTTCTGAAAAGTAATTATTACATCTTTGATTTAAAATGTAAAGACATTAGTCCTCCATAATAATATATATATATATCGTCATTTCGGTGTGTGTTTTCAGTTTCTATAACACAAACCCAGTTCAGATTAATTCCTCCTCCTATCTCCTTTGGATTTTGTTTTGTGAGTGCATTTGGATTCTAGGTCCTCTCTGTACATCTGTTCATTTCCACTTTTTCAATATTTCGCAATGGCTGAGTCAAGAATCACTGAGTCAAACTTATTTGAGAGGAGAGGCAGTACCAGCCAGCAGGCAGGCCCCTCTGACAAGAAGCTGGAAGTTGAGTTCATAAGGTGCCAGGCTGGCAGCTGGACTGGTGAAGACAGTGTGGGCACATTGCTGCTCAGAATCCAGGACCCGGCCTTGTTTCCCTGAAGTGGCACCAAAGCAGCTGGTTGCTCTGAATAAGACAACAATGTGGATTATTTAGATATTCAACAGCCAGTTTACTTTACAGCTAATTTACTGAAATGGAGAACTGGTTGTGACATAATTACCCAGTTTCTTCTAATTTCCCCCCGTTTTCACTCTTGCTTGGAGTCATCTGGCCAGTGACTATTGGAGTAAGTAATGACGGGTAGATGATGTGGATTGCTCCATTTTCTAATGTTGGGAGTTCCAGTGTGGTGCTTATCATTATGGACACAATATCCATAGGGCCTATAACCCCTGTGCCCACAATGAAGGTGGTTCTTTCGAGGTCTTCGTCCAGGATGAGATGCCCTAAAAAAAAGAACAGTATATACTTATATAATAAAACAATGTGAACAGAGAGACAAGTTAATAATCTTTGTTTTGAAATCAAAATAATTTAAGTCTGCAACTAGCAGCCATAACGGAGAAATTTATTCCATTTATTCCATGTACATGATACTATTTCCAGTTTAATACTGGTCACTTGGGTTGATACATGTTTGTACAAAGTGAGAGCCATTTCACCATTAGGCAGGCAGCCAAATATATCTGCCTCCCTTGTCTGATATTTCCGTCCTCAGTGAGGCTGATACGAGGCCTAGGAGGGACTTATTGTAGCTGTATTTGTGTTAAAGCCATGTACAACAACAGTTCAGCTAGTGCTTGAAATGATTTATGGTTATTCTACATTGTAGTGTAATTTTTACCCTTAAGCAAAATACGGCCAGTGTGAGCAGCTTTGATATTCTGACCTGAAAGCTACCTGTATCCTTTATTATGGCCTTTTCATGAGCATTTAGAGGACAGTGCATTATTCTTGTTCAGATATTCCTCATGGAGTCTGGGTTTTGTAAAGCTCAAGTGCCTGGAGAACACAGAACCAATGACTACTGTCTGCCAGCAGTATCCATAAATGAATTAGGTTGATTACTGCTCAAGAACTGTTAGACGTATTTATTAGTGAGTTGATTGAGGAAACTGGAAAGCCCAGGAAGGTGCATGATGTGAATGCTTAACATGAATGTGCATTTAATTTCTTACTCGTGGAATCTTATAGAATCATAAGCATTTCCTTATCCCACTGCATTCCTCCATCCTCTCTCCTCACCATTGGTGCACTGAATGTCATGGCTGGAGCTCCCACAGCAGCCCCACTCTCTGCCATTTCCACAGTGACCCTCAAGACCAGATCCAGGGCAGCAATCCAGACAGCAGTCCTTCAGCTTCCCTCGGTTCTGTATCTGTACCCCGACCAGTCGGCCTGCGATCACAGCCTCAAAGCCCACCACAACCTCCTTTTCTCCGAGAGGGTAAACAAACACACCTAAATGACCAGAAGTATCATACATACAGAATAATGATTTCAGACTCTTGCTTCAGTGTAGAAATCAATGAAACAACATAAAATGTAACATAGTGTAACAAATGATCCCACATTTCTGCCTCTGCTGAGTTTTCTTGTCGTCACTATGAACTGAAGTGTCTGTCAAATGAATTCAATGTGATGGGTAAGAAGCATGACAGGTTAAGAAAAAAAAGGAGGTCTATTTCTTTCTACTTTTTTTTTCTCCAAATAACTTTTAAAATTTCCTCACCATTTATCCTCCTTGAGCTCAGTGAATATATTTTTCAACTGCATTGTTACGATACACCTTTTCATCAATGTCCTCATTTCTTTCTCAGGGAAACACAGTCCCGTTGAGGGAAACTGTCAGGGACATGCAGCCCTTAAGTTGAATTCTGAGTTATCCTTCACTTTCTTTATACAACTCGACTCTACTCTGTAAGAAGACACCTCTTTCTCTTTAGTTTAAGTTATCTTGTATTATCAGTGGTTGATCTTTATACTTCCACCATTTTCAGTTGAAAGACTATTTTTCTACCTAGTCACATCCTTCTTTTCTGCTATACTGATGACACCCAGTAATACATCCAAAAGCTATTAATGCTTAGCCCTCACTAAATGTCTCACAATGTCATACTAAATCCAGAGATGATAATGAATATTAGAGTGTATCATGATATCACTCACCTTCTACAGACTCCATGTCTGCATTGGCATATGTGAGGTGTGTGGTGATGCCCAGGGAGCAGCCGTTGGCACAAGACTTGATGCAGGAGGCCTTGAGAAGCAGTGGTTCCCATGTAGTGCGGTTTCTCAGTCCCACCATCTTTTCAGGGTACTGACCAACCTCTACTCCACTGGCTGCATGAGAGCACAGGTATACAGACCAGGGAAATGGTCTGAGCACACAGGAAAAGAAACGTGTGAGTGTGCATTCAAATTCTCTCATTTTCCATTCAGAGTGCAATCACAGTGATCTTTGCAAATCCGGTGTGAGGCCAAACAAGCAAAACTGACTAAATTAGACCTTTGTTGCTGCATCTATAATATTAATTGGTTTTACATTGTATTCAAGCCTACCAGATATATTTTTTTTTGTACACGTCAGCTCTTCCACATGTAACCATGCTATCTCCTCAGGCTCTTAGCAACCACTAGTGATAGTTTGAGTGTTAGCAGCTTAGTTAATCATTAACATTGCAAGTCAGCACCTATATACTACGTATTATGCTTAGCATATGCAATCAGCGTCCCCATGCAAATCCATGTGTCTGTACCCTTACTTTCCTGCACTCAGCGCTAACTGCACAAGCTAGATGGTAAGAAATGATACACTGTATTTTGTAAAATGGAAGAGCATAAGACTCCAGCTAATCACAGTTTTATGTAACTCATGCTGTATGCAATTACTCCTCATGACTGAACACTTAATAACTTTAAGTGCAGCAGGTGCAGAGATCACTGGGCAGATCACAGGTTAGTGCTTAGTGAATGTTAGACTGCATAGTGTGTGTGTGTGTGTGTGTGTGTGTGTGTGTGTGTGTGTGTGTGTGTGTGTGTGTGTGTGTGTGTGTGGAGTGCTGCCTATTGGCTTGCATCAGTGCCCTCCTGTTTGTTTTCTCCACAAGAGTAGATGAGTCAACTGATTGGCAGTCAGACGGCATGCTGGATGATAGCACTAAACCTTGGCCTAGGCTAACTCTTCAATTATTCACAGGGAGAGCAAGACAGAAAAAGAAAGGGTGTGTGTGTCTCTGTGTGTGCATAGGTAAGGCAGAAAGACAGAACGAAAAAAAAGGGAATGAAAGAGAAATGAAGGCAGATGAATGGAGTTGAAGAGAGCAATTCAAGTACTGAGCATTACATTATATTTTTGACTGGAAAAAGATCCATTGCTTATTATCACCCACCTTCACTGGTGCAAGCACACTGCCTAATGCCTTAATCTAGCTGCTAGCCACTGCCACCCACCACAGTGTGAGACACACGAACACAATAAAGTAGCACTACCTCTGCCAACGCTACACACACTCCAAGCACTCCAGCATATGGGTCAGATCTAATCGCAATAATTTCATTTCCCCCCTCATCAGCTCCAAGCCAGATAGACTAAGTCCCATTTGTAACCACTGCAGCGCTACTGGAAGGAAATATGACAGATAAGAGGACTCTTGTAATAAGCCGGCTGTGTGGATCTGATAAATGAAGAGAGCTTTTGCCAGTTAGCTGGAGAAATATATTGTGGAACAGCAGAAACCCAAGTGTGGTTGCTTGAGGATTCATAAAAATAAATGGGGAAACAAATTAACTTTGTTGATTAGCGGCAAGATGGAGGAAGCCACTTGGAAATGACTCAACGCCGCTTGGGAAATCTTGGGAGTGCGAGGTGACGTTCTGATATCATTGAGGGGGGGGGCATAGATGTGTAAGATAAAGTAAATCCTTGTAGGCGTCTTTTCGACGACAGAGTCTTTCAATAACAAATATCTATCTTTCCCATACACTCACACACACACACACACATGCATATGTACAAACACACCTTTTGTTGAAAAACCCACCCTTTTCAGCTGTTCCTAGTTAAAAGACAGATGTGCGGAGCTGCTTGTGATGGAAAGTGCAATATCTGTTTAGAGCTTGCGCCTGCATCATGCACATATGGTTTTCAGCAGGAGAGGTGGAGTTGCTCAGGCGGTATTTGAAATGTAAATAGAACAAAGGATTGTGGAAGGTGGTTAATTTCAGCTGTTTCCATGGCAGGTAAGCTGCATCGGCAAGGCTGTGATGTGTGTTTGTGTGCCATTAATTCTCTACACAGCATGGAAAATTATGTTTGACATGCTTTTCACAGTTGAAAAATATGCACAAGAAAAAAAAGGCTTAAAAAAACTCAGCAATCAAGGCAAAGTTGCAAGGTAAGAAAATTACAATAAGAGATCTAAATAGCACGACTGTGTTAAGATGTGAGGAACTGGTTTGAAATGTACAGCTGTTTGAGATTTTATTTTACAGCATTCACCAATTTCTTTACAGGCTGTTTGTCTTTTGAAACTGAGGGTATGTGAGGGTAGAGTATGTTTTTCAGTAAAGCATATTCCAATGAAAAGAGGTCAGAAGGAAAGTGGAAGAAGTTTTCCACGTGCTGCGCTCTCTCCAGGGGAAATGCTTCAGTGCATCTCAGACAATCCATGCATGCAAGACCCAACACATCAACAGTCACCTTGCCAGTCAGTCAGTCAGTGGGCCAGTCCACCATCCAGTGAGCTAGTCACTGATCCTTCCCTTTTCTCCTCATCCCTCCACCCCTCCATTCTCTAAACTCCCCAATACCAACTGAGCGTCATAGACCTGTAACGATCTGGTGTCTTCTCCACTTACTAATGCTTGGTGGAGCTGCAGGTCAGGATCTCTTTCCTCCTGCTACACTCATGGTCCTCCAGACATGGTGCTCCTCATTCGTTGGTCAAAACAATTTATGTATTTTAATCTTTATGAAAACAGCTTGTGTTCTTGTATAGTGGCACTTTCTTTTTTTTTGAGTTTTAGTTTGACTCGATCTCAAAACATACTAATATCTACTTACAGGGCTATTGATCTAGAATGGAAATGCAACTAGAGAAAATTGATGTTGAATGTTAAAAACTTGTAAAAATATTGGTATTCTGTTGAATATTTAAGCACTGATTTAGATGAATGTGAACTTGGAAATAATCAAATTGCTCATGAAATAATTATTTTTGCCAAATTTAATGATTCAATGGCTCTGTCCTTTTGGGACATTAGTTATTCCACATTTGACATTGGCATATTGACAGACATGTCAAAAATTAGATACATTATTCTTATTACTTAGATTACATCAAAGCATCTTTATTCAAGTGGAAAGGAATGTTTCAACACCTATCCTACTCATCAGATGGCATCTTTATTATTTAAACCACTTCCTCTCACTGCATATTGATTCAGAATCAAATAAAGAAAAACGAGAAATTGTTTCTGTCTCTTTTCTGCTCTTTGATGAAATGTGTGAGGCCACTGAATTGGCATAATTACATGGGTATAAATGCAAATTTACAGTGTGCTTATTAATTCTATTCTGCTCATTTCAAATGACTGACTGCACTTAATTAAATCAGATTGATTAGACCTTTTCTAGACTTTCCCTTTACAACCACATAATTATGACAAATAGAGCCACTTGACACCAAATCTACAGCATGGGACAGAGCTTTCTTTTCTCTGCATTTCACGGTCTTTCACATCTACAGGCACAAGAAGGCTGAAATAGTTTGCTACATTATTCTGGATACATTAAAGCCACTGACCAGTTCATGTTTTACCTAGCTATATGTGAAAATATTACATCAAACATCTCCTCCTTCATCCACGCAGCATTTTCACTTAAATATCCCCACCCCAGTCTCAGTCCTATGCCTAAACCAAAGCCCAAGTTATAGTATGATACAGACTCTCTTCATTTGCCTGTCAACACTGGCTAGTTACTGTTAGAGACAGACAGGGAAGACAGATAGGAACACTGATGCATTCGGTAATCGACTCGTCAGGGCTTTCCCACAACTAGCAAGCGGCCGGAGGAGAGTGGGTGAGTTCTGTTTCCGTCTCTTTTCACTGGAAACCAGTTAAAGCTAGCAGGTGTTTGATGCCTCGGATTATGTGCTGGGACCCTCTTTGTACTGTTTGAAAGGTATGGCGCTGTTCTGAGCATTATTTGTGGCTGTGAGTGGCTTTTTTGGTCGCGGTTGGCTCGTGGCTACAAAGACAGCAGTGTTTTGCTCTCTGGCCGTCTGTGCTGAAGTCGCTACAACCAGAGAAGTTTGCGGTCGGAAAACTTGAACTCTCGAGGGGGTGTTGTACTCGGTCTCACGCTGCGATACACCACGGGTTAAATTTACGCCGGAATATCTCTTTAAAGAGGCAAAAGACTTGAAAGTTGACCACCAGGAAACTTGCTATTCGTGTCTGGCTGCTAGCGGTAGTGTTAGCAACATGGCTGCTGCAGCAACCCCAACCTCAGTGCCAATGGTACAGGCAGAATAGAGCACCTAAATGAGTTGGCAGGTGTTGTCGGTAACTATCCGAATAGAAATAGTGCTATCTGAATGATGATTTTTAATCCTTAAGGCCCAGAGCTCTCTCCATTGACTGGCCACACGTAAACCACCAGGACAGAGCCCAGTGGTTCATTGTATGGAGAGAATACCTGTCCAACGTTCACTGCTGTTTTACCTTGAGTTTTATTGCTCTCCAACTTTGGATTCTTTGCCACCTCCCACACAGTGAAAGTCTTCTTCTTTTGCCTGCAGAGTTCACACAGTTTCACTAGTTGTTATACCAACTGCCATCTTTGCTACCTGTGGGGAGGTACTGATGGCAACCATGGAAAATAAAGACGCTGGTCTCTTCCTATTTTGATTGTGCAGTTGAAGGTGCACTTCATTTGTGCCATAAATCAAGGATGGCAGAAGTGCATAGGGCAGGAGTGATGAACCATGTGCCAAGGAGAGCCATGTGTATGCAGGTTTTCCTTCCAACCAAAGACTTTAACAGGTGATTTCACTGATTTACACACCTCTGTGGCTGAAGGTGTGGTAATCACACATGGCTCTGGATGGCACATGGTTCGCCACCCCTGGTATAGTAAAATCAAGGCTTATGAGGGACCAAACTCAACACTAACTCACTGTGCAACCAACATTTACCTCATAATTCTAATATAAAGTTGTCAGTTGTCATTTTAATGCCATTGGCTGTCTGTGCTGGTTGTGTTAGCCCCCACTAGTATTTCCTATAGTGCAATGAACGTGCTCTCCCTGACTGTAGTCCTTTGTCTAATACAGTTGAATAATGTCATGTGAGTATCGACAAAAGGATTGAAAACACGATGATTAAGTGAATATATTTCTTAATACCCTTTTGTCAGTGCAGTTACTTAGCGTGAATATTAATAATTCCCAAACAGCACTAATGGTGAGATGAAGACAAAGGAAAATAGGAATAATAATTAGGAATGGGGGGTGGGGAACAATATGCAGAAAACACATTCAAAGAAATGTAATATTTAAAAAGCAGCACCCCAGGACCTGGCGAGTTAATGGCTGCAAGGGCTCCTGCTCCTCAAGTGTTTTTCTGAGCTTTGATTGCAATTTGGAGAGGAATTATCTCACTGGGGTGTGTGGGTGGAAGGAGGTCGGATCTGACTGTGAAGTGCTTGTCATTACCAAGATCTCTCCTCTTCTATTTTCCCTTGTTCCCTTTGTCTAACTCTCTTCCCCTCTTCCCTTTGTCTAACTCCTCTAGTTGTGGTTGTTCTGCAACTGGAGCTAGACAGTGTCAAAATATTAGTGAGTGCTGTAACACAGCACACACTCAGCATACTGCACTGTTGTTTGAAAATTAGGATGTTTTGTGAAATCAAAGAATAGTACAGCGGTGGTCTGTGATGACTGGATTTGTAATAAAACGTAGGAAAATTTTGAAGAGAGGACATAAATCCATCACGTCACGTTCACACACATGCAAACATGTATGTGCTGAGTAAATGTGTCTCTTTCATCACAGATGCACCCCATCAAGACAGGTTCATTTTCCACGTCACTTCCCCCTCCTTCTCCTATGTGGATTTGACAATCACTGTGTAATCTCGGGCTTAAATGACTCTTTTTAAAAATGCCGTGGGCACTAGGGTCATGATATTTCCCCTTAATTACTGTGCCACGTTATCATCACAAAGCACTTTCCACCTCTCTCACACTTCTAATTACATTGTTCTGATTGCCGTGACACATCCTTTCATTGGCTGATGCACTTTGCCGGCATATAAGTGCGTGAGTGAGAAAGAAGGAGGTAAAAGGGAGAGAGAGCGCCGCTAACCACCCCTCTCTCTAATGTCCTTATCAAAGAAATTCTGCGGGTCATGTCTAAACTTGTGCTCAAAGCACTGACAGCTGCAGCAGAAAAAAGACAATATATATCTAATTATATGTACTTTCTGAGTTTATTCTTATGAGCACTAATGAGTCTCTCCTTCGAGATTAATCAAATGATCATGTTACTAATTTCTCTTACAGGAAGGTTCATTCATCAGTACGATACTGCACAGATCAACAGGAGAGAGATGAGAGGCTCAGTAAGATGCTGCTGAAGTGTTGGTCAAACTTCATAGTTGCCCAAGCTTTTTTTTTGGATGACATCCTCACATCCCCATCAGAGAAGCTTCACTGAAACGTCCAAATGTGCATATGGTCAGTGGTCACCTGAGTAATGCAATGCAATTCAGCAGCACCATTCTTTTGAACCAATAATCTATTTTTCTTTTTTTTTTTAACAAAAACTGTTTCATAAAAATATTCCATGAATAGATTTGAATGGGTTTTGTATGGTTTCTTATTTTTCAGTGTCTCCAGAGAAGCTCCAGGATTTCCTACTTGATGACATCACTACACCTGTCGTGCAGTTTACCTTGAGGTGAGGTGTTTCAACTTCCGACATATGAGTTCAATTTTCAGCTGGGACTCCCCTCTTTTAAAAACCAAACCTCCCAACAACACCAGTTTTACTTGTCAGAGTGTTCACAAACCATCATGAGCTCTTTTCCACTCATTTTAACGTGGGATGGGGGGAAAGGGTTCCAGGGCTGCCGTTCCACCAGGTGGGCTCTTTACTAAATGGCTGTAGCTCCCTCGATGTGCCCATTAAAGGCAGTGAAGTGGTGATATTGTTGGACAACCCTTTCCTGTGTGAACACTGCGTGACCCCTGGTGTGTTTCCACTGGTGGTCTCCATTTCTCTTAATCTACTGCTCTCTCTGTCCATCTCTTTCCCTTTTCAAACCGTAGCTGTTACATACTGACAGTGAAAGTCATGTTATGTGGTGCATAACTCTCCAACACTTTGCACTTCCCCAGTATGTCTGAAGTGTCATTATAACGCAAACTATGGTTGGTTTACCTTATGGAGAAAGATGGAGGAATAAAATACCCTTTGGAAGTTATTTTAATGTAGAGTATACTATATACAGTTGGTGTAGCTACACACACAAGGGCACACAAATGTATATATCTGTGTGTTAAAGGAAGAGGGCAGGAGGAAACATTTTAAATGGGAGTCTGAGTGGTTTGTATTGAGCGGAGAATCAGGAGGACTAGTAAATCAGCAGATACCAAGACCAGCCTTTTCATGTTTTGTGTGGGCACAGTTGAAGGTCAGTGACTCAGAGCCATTACAGGGTCAATTTATTATTTAAGATAAATGCTACATAACCTATGTAATACAAAGGTTTCATTAAACAAAACCTCACTATCTCTTTTTTTTCTATTGTTTTTTTAATTCTAAGTTTATTAATAGCCTATCATAGTAGTAAATTTATTTTCAAAGAAATGCCTCACTCATTGGTTTATATATAGAAATTTATATATATATATATTATATATTCTAAAAATCTTATTTTCAGCTACTGCTTCAGCAAAAGGGTTTGGCATTACATGTTTAACAGGTTAGTGTAATTTTGTACTGTATGGGGCTGTGCAGCATTAGCACTGTTATTTGCCCTTTATTTGCAATATTCAAGTGAAAAGAGGAAGTTATCGGTCTGTTTGGGTGACTGTGCCTCAGGTCATCTACAGTTAACCTAAATATTGAGTCAATCTTATGCATTCTGGTCAATCACACTTTGCTGTAAGATAAACAGACGTCCTAATTATCTCTGTGCTGGCATGTTTCCATCATACATTTAAGAGTTCAATCAAATTCATTTGAAATCTCCAGCATAAAATAATTGAGTGTGTTAGTTTGAGCACACAGATCTTCTGGGGAAACAAAGCAGTTAGAAGTATTTAGATACCCTGTTAATTGTAGATCTGAGTGTGGTGCATACTACTGTATGACATCGGTGTTGGATAAGTGATTCTCATTCATTCCCATTACATTACATCCTTTTGCCATATGCTGTTGTTCGCCTTTGAAATGGAAAATAAAGGTACACGGCTCTTCCATGTGTTACTATAGCTACCATATCACTGCTAACCGTCCACACTGACATGGTGTATGCATTACATAGCCTGTATCATTATGCCACAGGTACTGTCCAAGGTCACATATATCCATGAAGATATACTAATAATGCACAACCTCACTTGCCATGATGCCTTTTCAATGCTTGGCGATGATATGGAGGGAGATGGCTTGCTTGAAAGGATGAGAAATCGATGGGTGCGGGGTGAGGGGGCAGGGTGTGTCCATTTGTAGGCATGTGTGTGTGCGCGCACATTGAAGGCAGCAAAAAAGAGCATTTGAAAACAAAGGTGTGTGTGACCTACGTTGATGTTTCTGTGCCTACGCATGAATGTGACTTCGGTGTGTGTCGCTCTCAGCCTCCGACGACCTTTGCGTGTTGCCGCTGTGAGCGGAGTGACCCGGCTGTACTCATTAAAACCAATGGAACGGATCATTCCCTGCTAATTGTTTTCCACTGACAAATGGCTCCTCTGACTCCCAAAGACTGCTGCAGGGGCCCCGGCTGCCTAGAAGCACACAGACTTCACTAATGAGAACCGCCAGTCTGTGAGTGTGTGTGTGTGTGTGTGTGTGGTGTGGGCATATGTGTAAATGTATGGCCATGAATGGATGGTAGTCTGTATGTGTGTGTTTGTGTACTCTGTGTTTGTACTGCCAGCCTCTCTGGCAGTGCACTGGCATGTGTAAAGTCGGAAACATCGCTACATTAGGCTCAACATAAGCCATTAAGGCATTTTTCCTGTGTCAATCACCCTCACACCAAGATATTTTTTAACAAGTATTCAATCTCGCTGCTTAAATAGTCCTTATTTAGAGTCAAACACTTTCAGAATAATGTGATGTGTGGATGCCAATTATCTTAGTACGGTAAAGGTAATTTTGCCTCATTTATTGATTAAAGTAAAATATTTTTACTGTTACTTTTAGTAAGCTTGTCATCATTAATATGTCAAAAATCTGCCATACCACCTTCCCTTAAAACCCTTTTTCTCCATCCTCCCATTTCTAGTCAAGTCACACAGATGAGCATTTTCTGATTTGGTGCCCTACCAGTGGAGCATTATTAACGTTACATTATGAAGTGCCTTCCAAAGATAAACCCATTATCTGACCCAACACTGCCATGGTTTTGGCTAGATGTAGGCATGGAAACAACTGGGTCAGGGTTATGAAATGGTTGTGGTTAGGAAACATCAGCACTGACTTTCTGTAAGAAACGGAAAGCAACCAGTACTCTCCCGTGTCACCACCAACACATCTGTTTTTGCCCGTGCTCTCTCGAATGTTTTCTGAACTGTCAGTCTTCTTTCTTCAGCTGTCTGTGTATTTCAGTGGTTTCTTCCTCTTTACATTTCATCTCTTTGTACTGCATCCTAGCACACACATACACACACCTCTCTTTCTCCCTTTTGTCCCTCTCTCTGCTTCCACCTGTTCCATGGTCCACTGGATCACTGTGAATCCTATTAGGGGACACCGCTCAGCACCCACAACCCCTCCCCAACCACACTACCTGGCACTAATCCATCAGAGAGGCAGTCAGGCTGTGAACCACCCCGCCACCACCCATCCCCGATACCCGCCAGTGCCCAGTGCTGCAGCAGAGGCCCCAGCTGGGGGACCGCCACAGCTCGGTCGTTATCAGATGACGGATAGCTTCATATCAGGTGTGTAAAGCGGGCGAGCGTTGGAGAGGGCCATCTGGCCAATGATTTGGGGGAAGTTGGAAAGTCAGGTCCACAAGCGAGGTATAGCAAGGTGGGTGATGATGATGATGGATGGGGCCTGGAGCGTTGCTGCTGATCAGGGCAACCTTTGTAGCGATTATACAATACAATCATAAACAAAGTGTATCATAGCCTAATGAGTATGCAGGAGAGTTAGACAAAAGCTGTCTGGTATATCTATTTATTTTCCATGTGCACACATTCACATGCCTAAAGAGGATAACTGCATCACCTCTGAAAAAAAAAAAGCTGTCATATTTGCATGTTGTGTCTTGTTTGCTGGCTCGTGAATACCAACCACTGGTGAACCAGTAAGGAATGATCTGGTTCAGCCCA
Organism: Selene dorsalis; assembly: GCA_900303245.1. Taxonomy (NCBI): domain Eukaryota; kingdom Metazoa; phylum Chordata; class Actinopteri; order Carangiformes; family Carangidae; genus Selene; species Selene dorsalis. The sequence continues at coordinate 1,873 of OMNW01031230.1, read as the reverse complement.
GAGTTGGTGAGCCGACCTCGCACCTTGACAATGCAGACAGGAGTAATGCTCTGTGCAGTCACCCTGGCTAAGGTTAAGCTAGATCAGTAGATACCTAAGTGTATGCTAACTGCTGATTTTTAGCCCATAATGTTTTGCTTTCTTTTTCTTTTTCATGCATGGATGCATAATTAATATGTAATTAGCAAGATGTAATAAATAGATGACAGATAGATAGATAGATAGATAGATAGATAGATAGATAGATAGATAGATAGATAGATAGATAGATAGATACCAGTCACACAGTGATATATAGTTACAGTGTATATATATATATACTTTGTGTAAATAGTGTGTGTGTGTGTGTGTGTGTGTGTGTGCATGTGTGTGTGTGTGTGTGTGTGTGTGTGTGTTTGTGAGTGTGTATCAGGGAAGAAAACAATGTAAAGAATATTTTTTCACTATTGTTATGACAGTCTTTCTCTCTTGAAATGGTAATGAATGAGATGTTTCCTTCAGAGTGGTCATACATCCAAAGGCATTAAACGTCCTAGTGTGATGCGAATAAACAGCGAAAGTGTGTTCGTCTAGAGAAGGCTGCTGTTTCCCAAGACAAAGGAGGAATGTGAGGTGGTTAATTACTTTCTGAGCTGATGAGTAGTTTTATCATTTCAGTTCCACTGTACATTTGTTTTGCCAACATCAAGAGGCTCAGAAGACGATTCATCAACCGAGTGACATTATAACAAAGGGATTAGCACAGCTGTAGAAAGGGAGCTATGAAGCTACGAATTACAAAGGGCAAAACCTGCACAGAAAAGGAAATGCTTATATTGTGTTTTATAATTGAGTAACCACCCACGTGTTGAGAACTGTGAATGGTGGGAACGTCTGTGCAGTACCTCTCCGTGTGTGTCTATTAAGGTTGTCACGAGAACCGATACTTAAGTACCAAGTCGATGCCAACACGCAAAAAATACGTCGGTACCTGCTTTGTTCCAGTACCGTTAATACCGTATAAACTTTGCCCTCGCACGTGAGACTGAGCACGCGCGTGGTCTCGGCGCGGCTACAGTTGAACTCGTGCTCCGTTTGTTACGTGATCGCGGCCGGAACTCGTTTCGCTCCAACTGTCTGGTGTACGTGACAAGTTTGGGCTCACGTAAACACTACGTGCCACGCATCTTTTTTCCGGTCAGTCGTCGTGGAAACACGAAGTTCTGCCTGTAGTACTTCATTTGGGCCGGAGTAAAAACGAACTTACTCTTTTTAACATGATGTTGCTGTCAGCTCTTTAAATTCAGTGCAGTTTGAGAAGCTGTTGAATCACAGTGAAGCTTAAATATCAGAAAGTTTGATGTGAAACAGTTTAAAAAACAAAAGTAGGCGTAGTGATGTAGGTTCTGTTTTTTTTTTTTAATTGTGGTATTGAATAAGTATCGAGAAATTCCAATACCAGTGGAAATTCACTGGTATTGGTACCAACTACTGAAATTCTGGTATCATAACAAGCCTAGTGTCTATGAGCCGTTATTCTTATATGCCTTTGTGAGCTGTTCTGTGTTTAAAATCCCAAGAATACGTAAAGTATATCTGGCTTCTTAATTTACCCACGCAATTGGAAAACCCTCCTGAGATGTGTTGTAAAGGTCTCGTCGACTGAGTACACTTCCAGTTGTTAAAACATAGTCTTGGCAAATGAATTCACTCCATCATCCCCGGTGTAAATCCAAGACTCAACTTTCAGAGGTTCAGCTCTCTTCCAAAAAAGCAGACTCTCTGTCAGGCCCACTGACGAGGAAAGCAACAGAACATCTCTTGCATCTTGTCTGTCTTCCTCTTGTCTGTCAACTTTTCTTTTGTCTCTCCACGACCAGAGGGAGCACAGGAG
>OMNW01031229.1:0-24772 GCA_900303245.1 Selene dorsalis | reverse complement strand
CTACAAAGGAACAGATAGAGGAAACAAGAAAAAGAGAAAGACAGAAATATAAGGAGTGATGGAGGATGGAAGCTGAGAAGGCTTCAGGCTTTTTTGTTGCATACAGTGCAAGACAATCACAGCACAACAGATTATCACACAGGACACCTCTGCCTTTACAAGGCTCAGCACTGGATCAAAAAGGTGTCAAGTCATGGACAGAAACTGTGTCCCACACAATCATGCCTTCGATGTTTACACAGCCCTGATTCAATACACCAACCATATACAGGTTTAAATTTTAATTGTGAGCCAGAAGAATTACATCAAAGTACAGGATACATCCAACAAGAGGAGCTTCAACAGCAGCATATCACGTCTGTGACGTCACATAACGTGAGAACATTTGATGCAATTATCATCTAACCCCATCCACTGAGTTACTTGCAATGCATGGCACACACAAACAAGTGGAAACATCTAAAGAGAAGAGAGGTAGGTTGAGAAGAAACAACGTTGCTCTTTTGTCTTCTCTTCGTCCGTCACATCGTCTGTTTCACAAAAACACATGTGATTCTCTCCACAGGTGTCCCCTTAGATAACCAGCAAAAAAAAATGCAGTCCACAGCCTTAATTTTTTGCTGAGCTACAAATCTCTTATGCAATGCGGAATGTCTGCAACCCTTTCCACTTTTGGCAGATGTCCACTTAAACCTCCACGAATCCACCCAAGGTTACTGACCTTGTTGCTATTTTTAGAGCGCATACATAAAATGGCTTCAGCGAGATGTGACACCAACATGTAGGCATTGGGCTGATAAAAAAAATTAAATCGCCAATATTTTAAATGAACAAAGACAAGATCAAGAGTGAGGCTATAACAAAGCTCCTTGGAGAGGAGTTAGAACAGAAGGCAATGCCTTGTAAATATTTTGTAACGATAAAGTTGCTTTCTGCAGCAGCCCCAGTGAAACACACAGTGACTAATATAAAGCTTGCTTGATCGTAGCCGTGCACTGAATCATCAGCTGACACACACAGCTAAAGCTCTAGTTACCTCCCAGCAGTATATATACAAAAACAAAAACACATCCCATAATGCAGGATGCAGCTATGACGCAGATCTATAGTACAGTGGGAGTGATCATGAGACTGCGTCTAAAAGTCGTGTACCTGTGTGTATGTGTCGTGGGCCACAAGACGTTTGGGAGAATGAGTGAGAAAGTGATTAATGCGTTTGTCTGCTGCAAACATTAGCACATCCAGCTAACACTTTATTTTGTGAGGTTACACATTAAAGGAGAAGTTCCGTTTTTTTGCAACCTGGACCTTATTTCTATCATAGAATACGTTCATTTACTCACCTGAACAACTTTGGTGTAACTTGGAGTCCTTCAGAAGATATTTAGATCCACTTGCGATCTACGTATATCCATATAACGGGAGTTGTTGGGGCAATGATGCAGCGTCTAAATAAGACACAACAAGAATCACCAGCACTATTCCCCCGTGAGCTCGGAGCGGCTCGGAGTTGTGTTGTTGTTGTCATCCGGTATTGGTGAAATGAACGTGTTTCACAGCAGATAATGTCTTATTTAGACACTGCATTGTTGCCCCAACAACTCCCGTTATATGGGTGTACATAGATCGCGAGTGGGTCTAAATATCTTCCGAAGGTCTCCAAGTTACACCAAAGTTGTTCGGGTGAGTAAATGAACGTATTTTATGCTAGAAATAAGGTCCAGGTTGCAAAAAATGAAACTTCTCCTTTAAGTTAGAAAGTGACCTGTTCAGGACTGGAACAGAGACCCACTGGACTGAACTGAGCAAGCATTTAGAGTAATGTGAACTGCTCTACCCTTTCAATTAGAAACATTGAACTTCAGGAAAAATAAATTGTTAGCATTACTTTAGCTTTAGTCAAACTCTTGCAATAATGCATTGAAGGGGAACTATGCAAGTCTGGTCTCTTTTCCTCTGTTTTACTAACCCTCCTCCTGGCCAAGTGCATTTGTTTTTAATGAAGCCGGTGAGAAACCAATCAACAGAGCGGTGGATAACATTATTTATCATATATGATGTTACGATGTGTATATTTGTGTAGTCTTATCTGTCATAAACAAGAGATTACGGGTTACGGTGCACATTTGCAGGGCTGTACACTTATCTTTCCACTAGGAGCACTATGAAATTTCTTAAATGATACAATTTTATCATTAACACTCAAACAACGTACACACACATGTGCACTCACATATACATACAGTGCCATTATAACTGCTCGTCATTTAAACACAGAGAACATCCCTGTCCCACAGCTTTTTGTAGTCAAGTCACCTGGCATCCCAGATTATCCCAGACTCTACATTTTCTCTCACATTTCTTTCACCAGTTTCCTCTCCCTCCTTGCTTCCCCTTTGATTTTTTTTGAAAATGAACAAATATCTAGGAATGAACAAATATTCCCTTAAAAATGTGCAGCCACAATGGGTGTTTTCACACAAACTGGTGGAATACAGTGATGCATGTTTCATTTTTCAGCTCGTACACAAGTTTGTTGTCACTCAGGTCCAAACGGCGCAGCACTGGCAGAGCGTCATGTACGTCATGTTTACATGACTCTGACTGTAAAAATAAAACTCTTAGAAGTAACACTAAACTTTAACGGGCCGCTCCAGAGTTTGACTGTAGCCGCACTAATGGAGCTAACGGAGCTAACTGGTTTCTAATATACTTCTAATACATGGTATCAGATCAGTGCCTGGACTCCAGTACTCCCTGATACCAGTGTCGGCATTTTCAGCAGTATCTGAGGCATTTCTGATACTGGTATCAGAATCAGAACAGCTCTAGCTGTGACTTGTCAATTTGTACACAGATGTGCAACATTTTAGCTTAGGGTGACCAAATGTCCTCTTTTGCCCAGACATGTCCACTTTTCACGTCCTGTCCGGGTTTTTTTTTTTTTTATGAATTTGTGAAAATGTCCAGTTTTCTTTGTTTTTCATGTGACCATTAAGCATTTACTTACATAGTAAGTAAACTACAAATTAGTTTTAAGAGTTTTCAGTTGTACATTAATGCAATTTTGTGGTAAATATCTTGCATGTTAATGCTCAAGTACAGCGTTCTAACCCTGTACATTAAACGATGAAAGCTGTCAGTATTCAGGGTAGAAATGAGAAACCTGCTCCTGCCTGTGAAAGAAAATGAAAAGACAGTTGCTGATGGAGGCAGAGTTGACTGAAGATTCTCTGTGTTGAACTCAACATAAGGACTTTTTTTTCCTTTTTTATATTAAACTTTCATTTTATGATGAACAAACTGTTCTTGGAGCACAGTCATTCACCCTCTCCGTAGTCTCTGAGCAGCCATAGAGAAGACGGACGCCCCTGACCTAGATGGTTCATCTTGGGAATGAGATTATTAGAGGCTAGTAGGGCTTAAGTCGTTGTAGGCCAAGCTCAACTGCTAAGAGACACAACAACACATGTGCACACACTTACGCACCACTGAATGCATGCACAACAGCAGATGGAGGTGCATGTTTATGCACTCAAACAGTCCAAACTTACTCCTGCAGAGCTTTTAGCAGCTGCCCTCTCAGAACAGTCCAAACAGGTTTGGACTGAGATGGACTTTAAGTGTTGAGGCCTCTGGGGGTTGCCTCCATACAGAGGCCAGAGGAACTACTTAGTGCACAACTGCTCCTGGCTGCCACATAAGCACCTCTTGAGCTGTAATTTATGGGCAGATTGTAAAGCACTTTGTGAAGTTTCAGTCTAATGCCTGCAAGGTTATTCTGCCAAAGAGTAACAATGTCACTCCGATGAGAAATTGCACTTGGTAATATATGGCAAAGATTATGAAACTCCATTATTCTATGGTGCATGTGTAAGACTGGGGTGTGCTGTGACTGTGTGTGTTTGTGTGTGTGTGTCTACCTGCAAATGTATTGTATGCTCTCATAAACCATAGCTTATGAGGGCTCTAGAGCTGAGTGATGCTGAAATGCTAAAAATGTTCTGCCACATGAATATGTGCCCTTTAAATATGTGAAAGCAATACATGTTGATGTTCCTGTCGGATTCAGTGTGTTGTTAGGAGAGGTATTACATCATAACATGGTATATATGCAAACCACGAGTGTAACATCTTGTACACATAAAACAGACTGACACTCAGCCATGTATAGATATAGGGAAATATATGAGTACACAAGACTAACTTGGACATAAATACACAGCAGTTCATAGGACACACACCCACCCACACCCACACCCACACATATATCAACACATACACGCAAACACACTTAAATGGGCAACTAGTCCCAGGGCAGAGATCCTGACTCCCAGGCTGATTTGTCTCCAAACCATCTGTCACCATCTGAGCCTCCACAGGCATTTCCCCTTTTATACAACAACACCTCACACACACTTTCACTGAAACCTGCCCCACGCTACGGCAAAAACCAGGGACATGCGTGTGTGTTCGTGTTTGTGTCGACTATATATAATGTGTCTATTTTGGGTTCCTAAGAGCACGTTAGAGCTCTGCGGCAGCTTGGTGTGTTTGTGTGTTTTCAAAACACCACATTAATTTTCTATCCTTTAGATTGTAATTTAGAGGCATAATTTGGTATTGAGATGCAAAGCACTCACTCGTGCACAAACATGCAAATACATTTCATACATAATTTAAAATGCAACATGAAAAGGACACAAATTCCTTCTGATATACAAGTCAAACGAGGAGAAATGTTCTCCTCTGCACTTGGAGCTACGGGAAAGAGGAGGAATGCCTAATTTAATTAAAAGGTCAAATGTTGAAAAGCCACAGAATAAAACCTGATGGTACATTTTTACTCAAGGTATTATCAGTCTCCCAGTGGAGCTTTACTTGGTTTGAATGACAGAAACCACACAAAGTGAGGCCAAATTAGTTCCTGCATCCTAATCATCAGTGTCTCGGTTCGGTTGTGCCTCTGTGCTTTTGTCCTGATCTGCTCTGTTTTCTGCTGTTAAGCTCTGTCCCATTTGCATTTAACTTGTTCTCTCCAGACCTCACTCCTTCAGATGATTTAATTGGCTCAAAAACCGTTAACACAGACACGCGCTTCACCTTCCATCCCCTGTAGATGTATTTGTGGAGCAGTAAACAACTTCAGCTGAAGAAGACGCCTTTTATCATTTGCACACTACATTTACAACATGCTGAGATGTTTGTAACAACCTCATTCAACTCATGTTTAAAGGCTGGGGATAATCAGGAAGCGACAGCATGTTGAATTATAGCTCTGATGATCATAGTGTTCTTCAAATCTCTTAATTCATCACACGCATCAGCTCATTAAATCACTGCTCTTACCTGGAAACAAACTGACGGTCTCTTTCAACCAATCAAAGTGCTCTGGGTAGTTCATGACGAGGCAGCCCAGGACAATCAGAGCCTCTTCAGATGGCCTTTGATGTTAAATTGCATTCCTGATGAATCCATTATGCACCTCCATTTGCTTTCAACAACACATGAAACAGCAAATCCCTTGCTTGAACCATGATTTCTGAATTATAAGCCAATGAATCCCCAGAGGAGCGACTCTTCAGTGAAGTCATGGAATTGACAAATCAGGTCAGATCCAGGACCCTCTGCAGCCCCCAGCGAGCTGCTACTACTACTGTTACCCTGCTGCTGCTATGACTCTCCCTGCCTGCACGCTCTGATAATTCCCAATGTGAGATGCACAGGGTACGAAAAAGTGCCTACGCCAGCAGCCCGAGCCAAGGCACGGCCAGACAGCTTAAGCCCGGACCCATCCCTTTTTACTTTCATTGTTTGCCTAACTGGGTCTGACCGGCCGCGTCCCAAACTGAGCACCCTCTGACCTTCGCTGTCCTCCTCCCACTTGTCGTTCTGTCAACACAACCACAAAAACAACAGAGAGCGCAAGTGTCCTTTGTGTTCCCACAATCCGCACGATGGTGTTTGCGTCCCGCCAAACAACACACACACAAAAAATGTCTCCCACTGATGCCAACATGTGGGGATATCAACTTTGGTGTCAACAGTTGCACCACCAGTCACCTTGTCACTGCCTCTCTCACAAGGCAAATCACAGAGAGGAAGACAGATAGTGTGACGGAGGAGATAAGATGGGAAAAAAAAGAGAAAGAAACAGCTGGTCCAGTCAGCCGCTGTGACACAGTCTGGCCGTTTGCCGGAGCGGAGGGGACGTTTAGCAGTGGCAGCCACAGACAGGCCCTGCACTGAGGGCAAACACACTCTCACACAGGAGGCCAGGGGCTGTCAGGATCACCTCGTACAGTAAGTTCCCTCAGAGAAAGAGCAGTTTTGAGTAAAGGTGGGAATAGGAAATTACACGTTACACCTCTCTAAGGCTGCGGGCCAAATTACAATAAGGTTAATTAATTACACCTTTATTTTAAGAGACCAACTAAATGAACAGTCTTTTAGTTATGTCATTGACATTGTTTATGTTTTGACAGCAAGTAGACCATATGACCTTCTTTCTAGCCAACAGGTGCTCTGAATGAACAGTGGCTGGATAACATCCTCTGTGTGATGTTTACATGCGCCATTATCTCCTTTTCTGAATAAAACCTGACCTTGCGAAGAGCAATGATTTTTGTCTTTGAACTCTGAAAATTTGAAGGTTTGGACAAGAGAAAGTCTTTATTCTTTTATTCTTTTTTTTTGGTTTTGACTCAGAAGAAGAGATTCAGTAAAGATCCTCTCATCAAAACATTTCTCAAGGTCAATGAATGAGCACCTGGGAGCAAACTTTAAACTTAAACTTTCTCCTCAAGCTGAAGTCACTTGTTGCTTTAACAGCTTCATTAGCCAGATTTTAAATATTTTTCTGGGGTGTTGTTTGATAAAGCACTCTGCGATCAGTCTCTCGTCTCTGCTTGCATATCAACAGCTCAAAATCTCAGGTACAAACGACTGTCCCTCAATGTCTAAACCAATAAGAAACAGCATGTGAATGATTGATTAGTGCTGATTATGTCCTTGATATTTGTCAGATTGCACTTGTGATGGAACTGTTGAAGCTGCAGCAGGAAAATCTGATCCCATCCCAGGTGCCTGGTGACGACTGGTACACTGAAACAACAGTGAGTTAATGACACACGGACACAAAGAGTCCAACTCTTCTCATTTCACACCACATCTGTAGTAAAGTGTAACAGCAAATGTAAAGTTTCCGTCTTGTTTGCGTTTGTTTCTTTGGGAGTTTGAGCTGGAAGCGTTCGATGAGGATGAAGCTCTTTCTCATGTTCGAAAGACAATAATCCCAAAAACATGTGAAATTGTAGAATTGATGTGGAATCTCTAAATATCTACTAACTGCACTTGTTATCAGATTTGTTGCTTTAGTTGTGGGCGGTCAATGTCAGGAATAAGATGAAGGACGATGAGTCTGAGATCCAAAATGCTCCTCAAGTCCCCAGACTGCACCTCTTCATTTTCAGTGAGCCACAGTGAGACATAGATTATTTATTAACAGCTGAGAAACAGTGTTTTTAACATTTTTTAAACTTGACTGTAATCCACAGACATCATGAGGTCCTCAGCATGGAACAAGACTATGCCAAAATCCTGAGAGAGAAGCAACAGGAGGCATCCAGCCCTCAAGTGCTGTGTGCACAGGAGGTGGTGATGGAGGTTGTTCCTTGAAGCCTGCAGGTCCTGTCTATCCCCACCCAGATCAGGCAGATGAACAACGCATGATGTCCTGGTGGACAGGATCAATAACTTTGAGTGACATCACTTACGTTGTAGCAAGACAGATCTCTAAGATGTTTCAGCTGAAGCCTAACCTACATTCAACGTTTCAGATCAGCAGGGATTGAACTGAAGACAGCTGTGTGAAGGACCACGTACCCTCCACTCAACCAGACACTGCTGCAGTGAAAACTCTACTGTCTCTCTCACTCACTGTACAATAAGCAAGTTATGTTATATCACTAGACACTTGCTGTGTGGGGTAGATCTGCACGATACAAGGAGAATCTGACTTTTCTTTTCTTTTTTCTCTAATTATTCTATTTTAGTATTAGTTTTATTCATAACATATGTATGTACATAGTTTATATGGATGTATATAGTGTATATTTGTCTTACTTTTCTTCTCTCTGTGTTATACTGCTCCTCTAGGCCCTTATATGTATGTCTGTGCTACTGGATACTTGAATTTTCCATGGGATCAATAAGGCATCTCTAAGACAACTCTACAAATACTGAACCGTATACACGCAATTTTGCTGAGTCAAGCTAAGTGCAGAACACAGACAAAACTCACCACTGGTCATTTCCCCTGTCCTCTGCCCTCTAACACTGCTGAGAGGAGGCTGTTGTCTCTGGCTGGAAGTATAATTTTAGAAAAGTTCATAGCAAATGAAGCTGCAGTCTACACACAGAAAGCTCTCCTTTCAGCATGTGTCGTGCACTCAAGTTGAAAATAAGTCTCTTTTTACGTTCAAATCTTGTTGAACAGGTGTGTGGAGGAGGAAGCTGACCATTTTATAATTCACAAAGGATGCGATGACGCCCAAGGCTATGACCACAGCAGGTGTCAGCAGTGTGTGTGTGTGTGTGCATCGCAATGACGATGAATTTTTTATCCCTCAGCACTAATCTATAGGTCGTGAGCTTTGGACTTGCTGCATGTGGGCTGACTGTTTGGTATGGGCCCACTGCTTCATGGGAACAGAGAATGCGTTTGATGGTTAAAAGACTTGTGCACCAGACACACCCCTTTGGATATAAATACTATGCCTCCTTCAAGGGTCTTATCCTCCCTCCCTCTCTTTCTCCCTCTTTCTCTCCCTCCCCCTCTCTCTCTCTCTCTCTGCCAAACACAAACACAAACACAATGTAAGTGCTCAGATAGGGAGGTGCAGGCTAACTAGAGAGACAACTAGAATTATGGCAGCTGAGGCAGATTTGGCTATGCTAAGTACCCCACACTTAAAAAGCATCAATACTGCACCCTGCACTTGACTAATGGGCGGCTACATCGTAGCTGTCACAAGACGAATGCTTGTTAGTGAGATGAATGATAATTCCTACAAAGTATCTAAGTGCAAAGTACAGGTTGTTGTTCTCTGGCAGTGTAATGTTAGGCAACATCACACCTCCATGCACAACAGAGTCCGAGAATCTGTGAAAGGGAGATTTCCGGTTCAGACGAGGCCTTCAAGTCTCTCACTGATCTTTCATTATCGACTGCGAGGATCAGCTAAAGTTGCCGCTGTCTCCTCATGTGGTAACATAATGGATGATTATAGCAGGGAAAGGGCGACTCTGGGAGGTACTGAGAGATCAGGAGAGTTATCTTAATGAGATCTTTTGCAGTCCTGAGGACAGAGCAGTGTGTGTCACTGTCTGAGAGACGGTGCGTGCACATGTGTGAAGCTGTGTGTCCTGGCTTTAAAGCACATTAAAGGAAAAGGTGACCTAAAACGAAGTCTTTGATAGTGGCGCTGCTGTTCACTGAGATTTAGATGAAACCTCAGTGGAAAATTCAGTGTTGTAGTATTTTGGCTGTATGACGAGCTTTGTCGGTGCTTTTACTTGCAGTCGTCTAGGATTTTGTTTAACATGGACTAACTGATCTCCATCAGTTATCCATCTTTTATATTTTCCTCATCCTGGTCTGGGTCATTTGCTGGACCCTTACCTAGTTAGCCCAGACTTCTTTTACCCTAGCAACATCCTCCAGCTCCATCCGAGGCATTCCTCACATTAGATGGGATATATTATCCCTCCAGCGTGGTCTGGGTCTGGTTCCAGTTACAAGTGCCTGAAATACCAACTATGTCTCCTGTCAAAGTGAAGTAGTAGTGCTATTTAAACATCAGGTTTGGAAACCCTGCTTCAGTGTCAGTCATCACACAAATGAATTTGAAGTCACTTCTTTCACTTCAAAGTGCAACATGCAAGGTATGCCAAATTAGCTATTAGTAATTACTGTTTGCAATGCGGCCAAGACTGTACCATCAACTGGATTTCTTCTGATGACTGATCAGAAAAATGTGAACGTGTGTCCGAGTGAGAGGAGGGGGGAAGTCAAAGATGTTTGGAGGTGTTGCTCTGTGATTTCCAGGAGTCTGTGTATGTGTCACAACCATTCCTGTTGCTTCCGTGCTCATAGGTCAAATCACACATCAGTCAGAGCCCCATAACATCACTGTGCACCTGCCCCTTCCACCTGCCTCACGTCTGTCCCTCCATGCGCCTCGTTTGACTCTGCCCCCTTGGTTTAGAGAGCTGGTTAAGAAAATTAAGAGTTAAATTGAATATTTGTTGAGTGTAGAAACACAGCTGAGTGTGGACATTGCTTCAATAACTCCTGAATGAAACAGGCTCTGAAATCCAGACTGTTACATACTCTCCACAGGACCTGGGGGAGTAATGACTTTTTGAGCCTCATAATACTACAAAACAACTGGCAATTCACCTGTTGCCAACAGCGTTTTCCACATTAGGCCACACAATGCTGAAACACACCACAACTGTTAGTGAAACACTAAGTTCTTCAGTTCTCTGGGGATGCATTGTTTCCTTGCAGCCCACCTCCTTGTCCAAGCCCAGACTTTGAAAAATGCAGCTTTCCAGCACATTCATTCAGAAAGAATTTGATGTGGATTAATAGCACAACACAACAACAAAGCAGCACAAACTCCACAGTGAATCAAATATGTTAGAGAAAAACCCAATACAAAAAAAACCCCAAATAGGATTTACAAGGAATGATTTGTACAGAGTGTACATGTCTGTTGTCAGACCTTCTATTTGTAGTGGTTGTTAAATGTTCACATACAATATATGAATATAGGACACTGGAAGTCCACTAGAGAAGTGTGCATAAGCCAACAAGCAAAAAGCAGATAAAGACGTGTTCCTTATCTGCACAGCACAACCTACACACTGATAAAGAATGAAGTAAATCTGCTTCTCAGTCCTGCTATCAACACTATCAAGCACGTGAAAAGGAGACTCTGCCATATGGTATTAGTTTCAGTGCCCCAGGGCTAACATCTGTATGCAGACAGCATCCACATCCCGGCTGAAGAGACAAATGCTTCTTTTTTTCAAAACTGAGAGCAGTCTTTTCATAGACCTGCCATTTCAATGGGACGCAGTCAGACATAAAGAGAGTGACTGGCAACGCTGGAGGGAACTCGGTGACTGTTTGTTTATGTTAGCATCTGGCATCTCTCTCTCTCTCACTCTCTCTCTCTCCCTCGATCTCGCTCGCTCTGTGCGCTTGTGCATGTGTGTGTGTAATGTATGTGATTGCCTCTGTGTGGATTTGTGTAGTGGCCAACTATTGATGCCGAATGAGCCACAGCCTTAGTGGATGAACCTTTATAATGTCCAATCACTTCGGATGCTGCACTGGTGTTAATGACAGAAAATGTGTGATTATAGATTGTGATTATAAAGACATCTGGTGAAATAATGCCACTTTATCCCATTTTCAATAAGGTTTTAAAGTCTTTTATAATCTCTAAGTGTGTTACTGAATAGAACCATTGGGTTTTATCACCTCCCTGCGCTGCATGTATTCACCCACAGTGCTACAGTATCCAGTACTTATAGGCCTTTTTTCTGTTGCTGGCGAGCTCTAGTGCACATTGTTATCAAGTATTCAAATGGTGTTTACAACTATACAACAGTTTTGCTGATGAGTTCAACAGTCTGGCTGAGTACGTGAGGGAACCACCTGGAGGGTGAGAGCGGTCACAAAGCCACCGAAACACTCCCACCTGCACAGTGACCTGGAACTTTCTTCTTCATTTCACTGGAGGTGCTGCCATCAACAACTTACTCTGACTGAAAAATGTTGCTCAAACCCTCCAGCTGACAGGCGGTGAGGATTTGGTGATTTCAGTTAGGTGTCTGGGGAAAATGCTCATATATTTGGTTCATGCTTGACGATTATTTGTTGATTGTTCATAAGTTATTGTTTCAACAGCACTTATGGTGCAACAGGTCCTGATGACATATTGAAATCATGTCATTAATCACGCTGAAAGATGTTACCGATAAAATCCTATTTTGTCTTAGTCTGGTTTCAGCTGTGACACACAGATGTATTATCAAAGAGCAAATACATTCAAGAGCAGTTACTCTGCAGTCCAGTTCACCTCAGTGCCATGGGGTGTTTTATTGATGATCAGATCACTGTTTTGGTCTTACATCCCTGTTTTTGGCAAAATATGGTGTTTATCCAGAACAGCAGACAATGCTAGCAGCTAGCTGGTGAATGTAGTGGTAGTATTAGCTACCAAATACAGAATGCTTGGCACATATTTTCCTCAGGAATGGGTTGGAAACCTAAATAGAGCCAGAAAGGTGAATATCTAGTATTCCTTTGTCACTGCCAGTGTTGCTCAGTATCTGTGTAAAAAGACCACTGTTTGTTGACAAGTCTGTCACAACCCCCATGGTTATATGAAAATACTGCGTTGTGTTTGTAGCTTGGTCTCTTGCACTCAAGTGGAAAAACAATCAATTGATGCTCTTTGTATGACGCAAATGATCATTTCCCACTTGTAAAAATTATCATCATTTGCGCTCATTTCACACTGAATTACTACTCATGTCAGACACATTAAACTATTTAAATAATGGTTATTGTATCTTAATTGATGCTAACTGATTTAATTACATTAAAGGAATGTTGTCCATTAGCATTAATGATTTAAATTTGAAGTAAATCATTAACCAGCTGTAACAAATGATGCTTGTGAAGCACTACAGCCTCTGACCATGAATAACGGTGCACTTCCTGCCAGTGGTTTTCTAGGCTAAAAGCACTCTGTTCTTTGAAAGCCTCCTCCTTTCCACCCCATTATCTACACAAGGATGTTTAACCCACGACTTAATCGTTTATTATTGATAGCTCGGCAAGAGGCCTTCCCTCCTGGTGTTATGGGAAAATGGTTAAGGCTGAGATGTAAAAAGACATAGGTTATCGACATGAGTCGTGTTTATGTGTGGGACATGTTCTCCAGCCTGTAAACTGCAGGGGTGAGGTGTGTGTTTAAGTGCGTGACCCAGGATTTGCCCTGAATGTATGTGGGTCAATGACATGATTTACAATCCAGTGTCCAAAGTGGTGTAACTGGTATTTTTTCGTAAAAATCTGACTACATACAGGAAAATAAATCTGGACCCAGATGTGAAATTTTGCAATGGCACACTATGTTTCTTGACAATTTTTTCATAATTTGTCACATTATTTAGCAGAAAAGCTGTGGTTTTAGGATAAGTCTTGCTCAGTGTCGCCAAAATGAATTAAAATTTAAATATAGAAACACAGCAAAAAATCTATTTCTGTTTAATGTTTTCAAAATAAAGTATATTTTTTTATAAGTACACTTAAATCCACTGTAGGTGGATCAAATATTAAATATTTATCATTCTTTAGTGGTTACACTATTTGACATTTTCAGGGGTTCAGTCTTACTTTTGTTAAAAAAAATGGTTCAAATATCATTTCAAATGAATAAATGGATACAAAATGACAAATCTGATGCTTTTACAACATTTTTTTAAAAATATATTTCTGAATGGCTCATCTTGCGCCTCCCCCTGATTAATGAGTGGATATCCATCTACACTTTTATGCACATTTTCATTTAAAGGAAAGTGGGGAAATACTACACAGAGGATTCCCCAGGCAACTGAATCAGGTCAACTGGACTTAGTTTTGTCTTTGAAGACGTTTTGCCCCTTATCCAAGTGGCATCAGCTCGTGTAGAAAAGGCTGGCTAATCTAAAAAATGGTGGATGACTCAGGTATTTAAGCTCTGTGAGTGTGGCACCCTCACAAAACTTAATAGACGTGCTTTGCATTGTTACATTTGATAATAATCAGACAATTAATGTTTAGGGGAAGGTGTGGCCAAGTGATAAGTGAGACACCTGCTCACTTTCTGTTTCAGTGTGACCTATGAAACAGCAGGGTGTGTCCTATGTGTGAGACTGGTCTATCAGGGGACACGCCTCAGTAAAAACTGTGGCAAGGCCTGCTGTTTATGAGCTGGATAACACAGCTCTGACAGCGTATCAATCCCTCACATTTCAGCCAAGGACACGACGCGAAACGTCAGCTTTGACAGATGATGCAGCCTGGGATTTTCACCATGGCAGCAGAGGACTACCCAGTTTACACCGCTGCTCCGAGCCACTTCTAGTTGGAGTGTTAATCCTCACAAAGCAGCACACGTGCAGGCAGTGGAGTGGTACCAGTGTGACCTTGTTTTAAAGAGCAAAAGGTCATGTGACCACGCAGTTGTGGACTGAAAAGGAAAAGATGAAGAACATGCCTTAACAGGAGGAATAATGAGGAGATAACATGAGCGGGTGAATCCAGATTTTGCAACAACCACCAGCTGCAGCATCTGACCTACTGTACCATGTTATCTGCCAAAATATTATACTTATTCACTATGAAATCACTATAAAATAATTTACATGGTGTTGTTATTATGACTTTCAACAGAAATCTGTAACGTGCACCTGCTCCAACAAAGAGCTGCGACCATGGCAATGGAAATCTGACTATAATTCTGTTCAGACTTAACCTCCATACAGTTTTATCCTCTCTAAATAAAAAAGCAATGTTGGTCAATTGTACAGGAAATTAGGGCTGCACGATTAATCTTATTTTCATCGTCATCGCGATGTCAACATGCACGATAAACATATCGCAAAGGTTGGCGGAAATGCGATGAGCAGGTTTTATTTACAGGCGCACCTCTTACCCGTGACCGGAGCTACACCGATAGATGCAAGGTAACAACAACAATGGCGGACTTTTGTCGGGTCCCTGGGAGGCGTCCATGCGGCATCAATCTGCATACTTGTACCGGCACGACTTGTCACGTTTAGTCGCCTTACAACATTTGGAGTTTGTTTACAGCGTGCAAGCTTTCCAGTCTTCTTCTCTGTTTGTGGTGTGGCAGTGTTACAGCGCCGCTACAGGCCTGGTGGGTGTACTACAGCGCCTCGAGTCGTTTGCAGAAAGACACAGGAACTGAATGGTTAATATGCACATCTGAATATTTGCTCATTTATCGCAATATCGTCATATCGTCATCACGATATTGAACAGTGTCATCGCACATCGGACATTTTGCTGATATCGTGCAGGCCTACTGGAAATGAAAAAAACAACACACACTCACAATGCAGCCAGTTATCTCTCCAGCACAGTCCAGTATGACTCACAGCTCCACCATTAGCCCACACATGGGAGAGGAAAGATAAGTCTAACCTACAAACATAGAAGTGATACTTATAAAACATTGATCAGACCACCACTACAGCCTGTGGACCAATCACTCGCCATTGTTTCCTCTTTATCTCCTCCCCCTCTACAATCCATTCACTCTCTATGGGTGTTTATATCCCACCGCCTCCTCCTCCACCCCACTTGTCTTTAGCTGCGGATGGTAAATGGAAGCTTGTACCTGCTGACCTACATAACCACTGTCTTGCCGAGCCTGAAAAGAGGAAGTTGCCTTTATTCTACTGAAAGCTCAGTAATGTAAAGGAGACCGACCATCTCTGGACTGGACTGACCTGGGTTCAATCAAATACATGCTCTGGGGACAGCACGAAAGGCAGAACAAAATGTAATTTCCCTACAAAGATTTTTTTTTTTTTGTGAGAGACAGGAGAAAATACTAATGGGGGAAAGAGCACAGGAGTAGAATAGAATAGATAGACTTTATTGTCCCATGGGGGAAATTTTTTCTCACTGTCAGACACACAATAGACAAACACCACCAAACATTGAAGAACATTCACCATCCCCTTCAACACACAGTACATACATTATCACACACAGGAAAGGAAAGGGGGCTGGATCTGTACAACAAGGTTAACATGGGGGATTATTAAGTGCGATGACAGAGGAGACGAAGCTCTTGCTAAAGCGAGCCCGTCTCCACCACAATTGCAGGTGCAGGCCCAAAGCAGTGTGTCTATGACCATCACACGAAACAGAAGAAGGCCATTGGAATAAACCTCCCATTGGTCACTTACTGTATTCCTCTGTTTTCTGTGCTGTTTTCAAAGTCCCACATGCTTTTCACATAAAACAGCGTTTCATTCTTTCATGAATTTTGAAGATATTAACATCACTTGCTGACCGACTGGTATAGTTAGCACCGGGCAACTCTGCAGCAAATCCAAACCAATACAATGAAACAGAGAGGAAAAGGTGCATAAACGGTAAAGATGCTATCAGGCAGCAGGCTAGCAGGTGTTGTAAAGGCTGCAGGAGGTAAACTAATTCAGAGAGCGCAGAGCAGGAGAACTGATGTTTACATCACACCTGATTGTGGGTTAACGGACAGTTAGTCAAGTTCTTCCCATCCCCTTGCACATTTTACGGCACAGCAGCCATTTGAGAGCGGCAAGTATTGCTCAGCACCCTCAAAATGTTGACCTCTCTATTCCTCTCGCTGATGTCCGCAGGGGAGGAAATGATCTCCTGGGACTATGTGGAAATAAAGTCCAGTGCCATTAAAGGCCATAAAGTCTGTGCTTATTGTTGAAACAATGTTCCACACAGGTGCTATCTGCTGTCCATCAAAACCACATCACACTGAGACTGTGTCCTGAGGAACCACTGTGCCTGCTCTGGAGGTACAGTGGTTCAACAACAACAAACATTAGAAAGACTGAAAGTGCAGGTGAGACAATAAGAAACTCTGTCTACAGAGACTGTTACATCTACATTACATACAGTAGACACTGCATGTCAGTGTGCAGTACTGTGTAATGTATTTCAGTGGATGCTGTTAAAAAAAAAAGAAAAATTCAAAGAAAACATGAGCAACAACACTGAGTAAAAACATCAGAGTTTAAAAACTATCAGCTCTATTGAGCTAATTCAATTTAGGCACTGGCCGTAAAACAGTGTACAGTAGCTGCTAAAAAGGCTGCGATTATCAACCAGTACAAAACTCAACCAGTCCAGAAACGAGCACCTGATTCAGCAGCACTCAATAAGACACATCTGCATCAGCTGCTTTCATCTTGGAAAAGTAATGCTGATGTTCACTTTACCTTTGTCTTTGAAATATTCTCTTTCATTTCAGCAGCCTTGCTTTTCTCTAAAAGAGCTTCAGCTCTTTGTCTCTTGAATTTTATGGTAATGCAGTTTCAGTTTGTGCAGGCACTTTGATGAGTTGGAAGAGGTTGACACACTACTGTGCTCCATAAAGCTGCATTATATAGAACCACAGTGTAGTAGATGAAATGAGACGTATATATATGACAGTGTGCCTGATTAATAAAAAGGTGAACCCACATAACAGCTGACATCATCAACAGAGAGATGCCTGGTCCAAATCATGATGTGGAGCTGCGAGCTTTCCCCGGCCCTGCATGCAGATGGTGACTGTACTGAGACAACAGAGTGTGTAGACCCCACACAGTGAGTCATGTTCCAGAAAAGCAAACAAATACAGACTGACACGACAAAGACAATGTGTTCAGATTGATCTATTGTGTGCCACGTTGAGCATGTAAGCTGATGCAGCTAAATACCAGTGTGGAACAAATCCTTGACCCCTCTATAGATGGGAAAATGATGAATCAATACAGAGACATACAGGCCTGGTCTCTGGTTGACCTCAATGGAGCGACATTCAATAGTAGCTGAAACAAACATTGGAGGATTAACTAAATCTGTTCACTATCCAGAGTCTCTCGAGCACTAAACAAAGTGTTTCTTTGTGTCTGGAGGATAAAACAAAATCTGATTTCTGCTCTCAGAAGCATTGTATTAGTACAGTAGCAGGGTAGGGCTGTAGACGCTGGGAGTTTTGACTATATATGACTTTTGACTGGTCTCCTGACTACAGAGTCTCTTGACTACATGAAATGCTAAATATAGCCTGTCTTCTCTCCACCAAACAGCTTCTGAGCTAATGTGGGCTGCGAGGCAGTGCTGGGTTGGGGTGTGAAAGGATGACATGCGTCCAGTGGAGATGCTCTCATCAGCGGATCTCAGCTGCACGGCGTTTGAGGCTGAGCCGCAGACTCATACCAGTCCACATGAATTCACTCGCTGATGCTCACTGATAACGTTCCAGGATTAGGGACACGGTGTGTCGATATGCAAGCTCGTGCACGAGTGTGTGTGTTTGAGTGCTCGGGCCTAAGATCCATGGAAAAAACTACAGATATTACACACACCTCATATAGCAACTGATTCCAGTGAGTCTCCATGGAAGGGGCACCCTCTCTGAGGGTCAGGATCCACCGAAGACATCAGACAGTGATTATCAGTGGCTCTGCAAAGAATCAACTAAATTCTTCTCCGCAAAATTAAAATCTGGCTTTCCAGCATTGCCTTATCATTAGTTCTTGTTTTTCAGAATTTTACAATTAAAGGGTCACAAGTTTTTTTTAAACAAAATTCTCCAATCTTGTACAAAAGGTATAGAAAATGTGTCTTCTCCTAATGACACTGAAGTATAAAATGTGTAAAGGCTTTTTTCTGTATTTCCCTGGTTGCTTTAGCTCTATTTTTCTCTAACCAACTCTGCCTTACTCATCACATCCAGGAAGAAGAAGCAGGAGCAGATAATACTGTCAGAGCCTATTACAGTCAGATGTGCAGCCCATAAAGAGTGAGACTGGGTGTGTTCTAAGTCTCAGACATGACACGGTTAAATTGAACTTAATTTTTCTTCACTTCCTGTCCTTCAGTGGTCTTTCTGTCTTTGTCTTTCTTCTTACTGCTCCACACTCCTCTCTCTTATCTCTTTCAGCCATATACAATATTTGAAACATTATTTGATGAAATCGCTGTTTCTGTGATATCTGACTACACAGTAACATACAAATCCATGACGCACATAAGAGGCCTTTTAAAAATGAATACGCTTATCACATATTGCAATAACGGCTATAAATATATTGTAACACATACACACACATTTCATACAGATGTACCGATGAAGACAATGATTGGCGTGAGCAAGATGAGATGTAGCAGCCATCATGGTTGTGTCTCTTTTCTCAAGGACAGTCTATCAGAAGAGACAGCTGATAGCAATGTACTGATTACTCATGTCAACATCAAACCATCAGAAGGTATCACTAATTACAGGAAGAAAAAATTCTTAAAATCCGTCATAATAAAATAAATCACAGAGATAAATGTGCAGCGCAGGTGAGTCAGGCTTCAGTGTGGATGAGACTATATGGGGTGAAACTGTTAAGGTGGGAACAGAACGTTGCTCCCAAGATCAAAGAGGACATCACTAACAGCTACAGTGGTTTATTGGGGGTTACATATTACATTTAAGTGGAACTATGCAAGATTTCTACCTTAATTAAACAGCTTTGAAGTAATTGTGATGGGCAAATGACTTGTTACGGGGAGAATGGCTTGGCTTAGGTTTAGCTCTGAGTTTTTACTACAATGAAAACATGCACTCCAAAACTGTACAGGGAGCTCCGTAAAGAAAAAAAGCAACCAAAACAGAGAAAAGGCAGCCGGATGTGGACAGTTCCGCTTTAATGTACATAAGTTCCCAGGAACTAAAGATGCTGTTTTCAAGCTGATTGATTGATTGCTGAGCATTTTTGAAAAAAGGGGTCTGCTTTTGTGTATCTCTGTCTAAAAATCAAGGACTCACTAATACATAGAATTACGATCAATTCTGACGCAGCAACTGTCTCTATGCCTGTCAGCAGCGAATGCGTTGAAAGCTCTGGAAGCCACTAAATGGACTTAGTGGTGACATGCTTTTATCAAAGAAAAGTTCTTTTCAAGAGAAACATGTGGAAATAATACATGTGATGTCCACCAATACCCCGAGCTACTATTTACAAACCATAACAGCTCTTAGATCCATTTCCTACTACTCAGCACACAAACACACATGCGCACACGGACACACACACACACACACACACACTCAATTCAGAGAGATTGACTGGAGCTAGCTGAGAAAGTAGCAGCCATCATTACCTTGTCTGCTTGTAAACCACGAGGGCCAGAGCAATCATCACCCTTTAACATAACGTTTCCTATTACTCAGTGCACATGCACACAAGTGCGCACGCACGCACACACATACACACACTCGTGCGTGGTCCATTTCTGCAGTTGGATAAATTACAGGGAGGGAAATGCACAGTGGCACAGCCGTCCGAGGCAGAGGAAATGAAGAGGCTTAGCTGGAAGGATAATAGAATGACAGGGGGAAAACAAATCCAAATAATTCATAATGCGTTGTAGCATGCTGCATAACTGCACAATCAGGAGAACTGCCTTTTTCCTGGAGCATTACAAAAGAGACGAGACAGCTGCTTACAGAGCTGAAAGAGGTGAAGGACCTAGTTTCTGCTCGTAGCTTTTTAGGTGAAGGAGGTCACGCTATTTTTACCAGAATGATGTGGTGGCTGCTACGTGAGGAATGTGAACGTATGTGGGTGACGACACCCCGACCCGATCCACCCAAACAAAGTCAAGAGTGGTCACTTAACGATTGCTTTCCTAACCAATCAGAAACCACGGGCGTAACTGTTGCCTCTGGAGGGGACCACCATTTTGTTTGCTCTGTTGCAGCGAAACAAAACCAAACAAAAAAGATGTGCAGCCTTTTATATTTCAGCAACATGCAGCTTCCCCCTCCTCCTCCTCTTCTTCCTGCATCTCACGGCAGACTTTTTCTCTTAAAAACACACAGGAGGGGAGGGGGGGGGGTTTAATTAGAGCTCCGCTGCACAACCAGAACCCCTGCAAGACTGCTGAAGCTCCTCTGGAAGCAAGCAGGCACACAACAAACCCCCACGGAGTACACACAGCTAACAAGCCTATATGCTGCACATTTAGCCTCCCCTCACACTAATAGATAGCTGCATTTAACCCAACTACGAATTAGCAAGTCAGTCTGAAAGCATGAGGATGTGGGCTGCTGCTTCCTGAGCATTGGATCTGGCCTCGAAATGCTGTTTGACAGCACACGCAGACTTCACAGGTGGATAATGTGGCAGTAAATTGTGAGGTGTCGGCCGGTGATTACTAAATAACAAATAGTGAAAGATTTTACATCAGTCATACAGCATCACAAGGACTCCACAAATAGAGAAGCATATCAATCAATCTAATAAGCGCACTAGATGAGCGCTGGCCTGCAGCTGCTGCTCCGACAAGTTACACTGAGTTAACATGCCATACACGTCAGAGTGGATCTCTTTTTTTATATCAGCTAAGTCTCGGCGTCCCTCTTTTGTTGTAATTTCCTGCAGTTTCATGCCCAGGCATCAAAGAGAGCACAGCTGTGTCACTGGATGAACGCTTTAATCTATTCAGCCAGCGCATCTGTGTGCTCTGTCTTACGCTACGTCATTAGCCGCCCGCCTTAATGTGTGTATTTCTGTGTGTGTGTGTGTGTGGGAAGTGAGGGTTACGCAAGTAATCACGTGAGTGCATACATATAGTATGACAGTATGCATGAGTCTAGGCCCATATGTGCTCTCATGCAGGACTCAGACTAAAAATGAAATATACACAATGACAAACACACGCGCAGAAGATGACATGAGAGGATAATGAGGGCTTTTTTTCCTTTTTTTATGCCCCAAGTTGCATTGGGTTCCCAGCTGAAGGCCATCTTAAGACATCACATCGCAGACACTAATCTATGTGATGGTCAAGTTTCCAAGCAGTGCTAAATTTAGGCCGGATCGCTGGTTTTGACTGACGAGGGACGAGAAACAACATTCCTCATCGTCAAAAGAGGAGAGAGCCAGAGTGGAGCTCTGCAGGAGATCCCCATCAGCCTCAACATCCTCCACCTAGAACAACTGAAATACTGTTGTCACTCTGTTGACCAGTAAAATGTGCCTCTTTGTGTGACACATCAAGTGACACATGAACACATGCACCGTGTGGAATGGAAACATGGCGGGGACAGGAAACCAACTGTGGGAACTGAATGGAGTCAATTTTTATAGAGCCACGAGCCAAATGTTAGAATAGATTAGACTGTCTTGGCTCTTATAAATCATTGTCAATCGACTGCGTCCAATCAGACAGTCATCCATCCTGTATAATTAGCTTAACAACAGGACGTTATTTGTCTTATGTGATGCTGATTGAATGGATTTCACTCACTTGGTCAGAACGAATGGGATTCAAAGCTTTCACTGCTCAATAGAAGAGTACAGTTGTCCAGTTCTCTCTCAGTGGCTTTGACTTATCATGGTGTGACGGTTATTTAAATCAGGACTAAACATGTGTGAGCTTTGGTCTTTTTGATCTTTTGCTAAATCCCAGGGGGCTATAGTTAGTGCTGTGTCTTTAACTTACCTGCAAATTGTTTTATTTAGACTTTAGAGGTTTACATTAGTAGCAACCAAAAACCAAACTACTACAAAAATGTGGTTACTCTTCACTTACAATATGACCTACGTATGCTATCATATCCTACATGGATCATCGAGTGACTTTAGCTTCAGTCTGTTATCACATCATGCCATCACATTCAGATTTATGATCTCTTCTTCAAGATTATTCTTTAAAGTGAACTCAGCCACAGGCAGCATTCACAGCAGAGCCGATAAGATCTGATTAAATCTAATTAAAATACTGCTTTCTTTTAATTTTGATGGACTCTATTTCATTGTTTATTCATGTAGCTTACTAATATGGTCATGTTGTGATTTTTGGTTTATTATGAAAGGACTGAAGGAAGTTGGGGTGTGTTCTGATTGGCCCACGTGGTCCACTAAATCTATTTAAGATGTTCCTCCAGTCCACAGCAGAGTCTTCTCTGTTAAACTTTGTTGGTCGTTCGGTCCTGTCTATCACTTGAGGTGTGCATAGGTTTTTAAAGTTTTATTTCTGTTTGAAATCAAAAACCAGTTGTTTCAGAAATCACTATGAATTCCAAGTGTTAAATCTGCCACTGTTATCATTCAGTGCCATATGCACTTAGCAAACATGACAGGCTTCACAGACATGTAGTCACTGAGGAGCAGGGGGTGGGCGAATGATCACTGATACACATGACTTCTTAAAACAGCTGGGTTGAGTCGGCGGTCAGGTTTGGGCCACTGGTGCACACTGTCTCATAACCATCTCTCACATGGTAGAGACAGTGTGGCTGGGGTAGAGGATGCCGTAGTGTAAGCTTCAGAGCGATAGCAGCCTGCATCTTCAACCTCTCCGTTTCCTTTGAAGTCTCCCCATGTGGGTGTGGGAGCTGGGGGTTGGTAATGAATCAAGCTGAGCCATAATGAATGTCCTTATTCAAGTCTGCTTTGATGAAATTCCACCTGGCTGATCTCAAATCACAGAACAAAACAGCGAGCGCTTGCTGACAACTGTTATGAAAACTAAACTGGCTGGCAATGTGATGGAGAGCGTTCAGCGGCTTGAAGGATCCCTTCAGGATACTTTGCTGTGTTTCCTGCCTTTGCTTCTTCTTCCCTTCCTTCCTCCTCCCCCTGTGATCACTGTGTAGGATGGAATCAGATGAGAGTGTCTATACTTGCATAAAAAGTCCAAGTCACTCCTGGATCGTGGCCATGCCATCTATAAAACAGCTTTTTACATAAGAGCAGAATGAACCTGGAGGAGATTTCAAACAAATGAGACATACTTTGCTGTTGTTTTTCTCCACTGGGACCTGGTTACAATGAGCTCATGTGCAGTAATTAAATATGTTTATGAGCTCTACACAGTGATTTACCTAATGTGAGCCTTGGTCCATTCACATTCACATTTTGTAAAAACATTAACCACATTAAAGCATCATAAAAAACACTGAACCGATCACTGTAGAACAATAATTCTGTCATTGAAGCCAAAGTAATAAATATAAACTGCAGTCTGACTTATCTCACAATTCATTGCAAAACACTGCAGGTGGTGTATGAGGCCATACAGATGAGAAAAAAGGCTTCTTTTTTTTTACTTTTCACATGAGCTGAGGTGCAGCAGCACTATCTACATGCTTTTCAGAAGTCTAGGACCCATCTGGAAGCCTGCAGTTTTCAAGACAGGTAGAAACTGCCAGGGGGTAACAAAAGAAGTTTGAAGAAGAAGTAATTATAGAGAGGGATCTCATAGACAAAGTGTGCAAGAGACAGCCAAGGGCAGTTAGCTGTGCATAAGACTGCTGCTTCAGGTTATGAGATGTCTTTATGATGGTTCACTATGCAAATTCTCGGTTTTAACTGGACTGGTAACACTGCAGTAAACAGGCTTTTAAGCTGCAGTAAAAAAAACACAGGTCTGGGTGAGGGTGACACGCAGAGTTAAACCAACAGAAATGAGTAAAATTGAGTAAAAATTAAGCTGAAAATTAGGGATATCCACAAGTTAGTCTATCTATCATTAGGGATGAAATTCAGTGAGATTCATTATCGATTCAGCTTACCAGGCTTAGTCTTTCATTCCTCCTCAGTTTTAGCTCTAATTTAAAATAGGTCCATATGAGCACAAACTTCATTCATTAGCTGCTTCAGGCCCATTTAAACTCCCCCACTTTTTCTTTGAGAAATATTAAAATATAAAATACTATTTATGGTATATACTAATACAGTATATTAAGGTTTGGCCATCAATTCATGGCAGCTACTATTAACTGAGAGCATCCATAGTGGCCACTGCACCACTGGGATATATAGTGTAATATATATTGCTGTTTGTGTGAAGGTAAAACTGTATAAATAATAAATGTTCTCCTGGATAGTGGTACCTCTGTGGACTGATGTA
>OMNW01031228.1:78096-99130 GCA_900303245.1 Selene dorsalis | reverse complement strand
GGAGCTGAGATCACACGCACACAAAAAAATTACTGCTCATCAATTAGCTCTGTATGCCGGAGCTACAAATGCACCGTGGGACTGTAGGCAATCTGCTCTTGTTTATACTAGCATATTGGTGGTGCTGGTTTTTAAGCCCTTTACCTTGAAATGTTGGATCAAGGTAAATATCTGCCAGAAAATATTTGCCCGGTGATAATCAGACAATCATCAGACTCTATCACAGCTTTGAGTAAAGCTCCTTTCTGCTCATTTTTAATTTTCTCTAGGGGATGATTTTGATTAATTTCAACCGAAACTGATTATCAGCTGAAATCCTGGGCGTCAGTAAATGTATCTTGTTTCCAACCAAGGTCGACAACAATGTGACCCGTCATTTGGATAGCACCCTCAAGAGAGACGACTGGGACATTTTGATCCTTCACTACTTGGGCCTGGACCACATCGGCCATATCAGTGGACCCCACAGTTCACTCATCCAGCCCAAACTGCTGGAGATGGATGACATCCTCAAGAAGATTCACAGCGCCCTCATTTTAAAGGTAACTTCTTTGCTCACTCACAGCTCATACATGATGTCGCACTAAACCGAACGTCACCTGCATCTTCTGTTGTTACACAGTTTATTTGCTTTTTTGCAAAGATTACATTTGTAAAATCTCTAAAAGACATTTTGAGGCTTAGAGGTACCCTTATCTGTATTTTACATGAATAATGGGGAAAATGACAGAGTGTTTGACTTAGATTAATCACAGCACCTGTGACAGGGCTCCAAATGAATGATGATATCACTCTGTAGTTGCAGGATGTCTGTACTGGCACTTTTTTTGCTAACATGTTACCTGGAGCTGTGGTGAGACAAAACAATTTGATGAACATCTCCCTGGGTTTTCAGAAATTCTCAAGGCATCTAAACAATTTTTTGACACTGCGTTGACTTAATAACAGCATTATATATCAGTATGTTTAATATTCATCATGTTGTGGTGTTTTGTCCCAAGTGGCCAAATTGTGGTTCATGCAGCTTTAAACCACTCTTCGCCTCATGTTATGTTTGATTGCCACAAATAAGAAAAAATACAGCTGGCAGGAGATTAGTGAAAACATTGCAAGAGTCATGTCAATGGAAGAAAATCCATACATTTCATATTTTTGTCACAGGCAGTTATCATTTCCTGACACTGTTTTCTGCGACTAACGATGAGTACTACAATATAGAGTGGGAGAATGTGACAAGTTAACAAATAAACAAAAAAAATCTCACATAAAAAGTATCAAAAATAGACTTGAATATGATGAAAATCCTAAGGAATACAATTAAATCACTCAGTTTTACTACTACTCACGGTATCTGAATACTGGCTCCGGCTTCTAATTTTCAAATCAAGTTAATTAGACTCATTTGCTCTGTGCATCTTGGCTGCTGCTTAATTTA
The DNA here is from genome assembly GCA_900303245.1 of Selene dorsalis. Taxonomy (NCBI): domain Eukaryota; kingdom Metazoa; phylum Chordata; class Actinopteri; order Carangiformes; family Carangidae; genus Selene; species Selene dorsalis. The sequence goes on along the minus strand of OMNW01031228.1, from coordinate 97,695 downwards.
ATGCTTGCTTGTCAACATCTGTTCCTCTCTATTAAAACTCAACATTCCACTTTGAATTTTCAACAGTAATTTTATCGCTTTTAAGGGATGGGAGGGCTGTTATGTCATTAAAGTACTCAGTCTCAGTATTAAGTAAATAAATGAAATATGCAAATCTGAAATAATGATCAATAGTTAATGATTTAATGTGATGCTATCTGAAAAATTCTAGCATCATCAGTTTTTGGATGGTCATTTAATTACAGAGATAATTGATACTGTTTCCAGCAGTAATTATGTTATCTTTTGCAGCAGCCCCAGAGATTTAATAAACTGTTAAGCTTTCTTGTTATCTTTAACTTTGTCTTTGATCAGTGTGCAGGTCTTGTGGCCTTGTTTTCTCCGTGTGGTGTGACAGCCGCGCATGCATTTGGCTTTGCTCCGTGTGTGCGTTGGTAATGGGCATTGTCTCGCTGTCATTCAGCTGTGTAGCTCGTATTTAGACTGTCAAGTCATGTCTAAACGAGCCTACAATCTCTCCCCTTTTTCTCATTCTGCGGTGCTGTTGGATTGGCAGAGAAAACAGAAGCCTAGTCCACACATCCTTGTAACGTTTTCCTCTTTTGCAAAAGATACAGTGAAGGTTATTTCTGAAAATGTTGATGCAACACTTCACCACATGCCCAAAGTTGTTATTTCTGCCTTGTTAAATCCGTTCTCTCCAGGCTCGTGGCGACATCTGGGTTGTGAGCAATGGCAGACTAGTATGCACTCCCAGTGAGCTCTCTGAATGAAATGTGTTTGAAAGTCTTGCTTCAGTCACATTAGTGAAAGCGGTGGCTGTTCTTTTCTACAGCAGCAGTGTGACCTAAATATAGACAGAGCCCAGTGGGGTCCCGCAGGATATCTTAGAAGCTTGTGCAAAAACAACTACGTTTTCTCTGATCAGCACACGCTCTTAACGTATTGGGGGTTGTAATCTCATAATTTCAGGGTGTTTGACTACACGAGTAAAGTGGATGTTGTCTGCCGCTGCATACCTAAGTATGAAGAGGAATGGTGATTCCTCCTGCAGAGGAGAAAATCAGTCTGGCATTCAAATGGCAGCCCCAAAGTCTCTTTGTAATGTGATGTGATGTAAGTCGCCTATTTCAGCGAGCTCATATCAGGGGCAGAGAAACGCTCTACCTGCACATTCTCCATTAAAACCTGATTGGAAAGCAGGATCTCCCGGTTATTAAGACCTTCGCCAGAACCTTTGTGTTAATGGAGAGTACATGGCCTCAATCTTCTCTTTAGACTTTTCAGATTTTAACACTGTGCTGTTTGAAGTGCAAAACTTCTTAAACCTGACCTGTAGAGTCGCTGTGTAATCTGAGCCCCCTATTTCATAAGGCAGATAAATTAAATTGAGACTGACTGTTACAAATGCTGAGGCTGTAACATCTTTATTTAAGTTAGTTTGTTTTTTTTCTTTTTCTTGTTCCTCTCTGTCAGACCAACTAAATCTTCTTCTTTTATTCAGTTTTAATTGCTGCCTCTAACATAACAAATGTACAATTTTATGAGGTGGTTCCTTGTGTTGTCTGACCTACCCCCGCAGTCCTGGCAGACGATCCAGCAGAGGTACCCGTCAGTTAGCTCCACACAATGTTATGATAATGTTTTCGTACAAATTGAATTGCCAGCGTTTAGATACAAATATGAATTCATCCTACTACCTGTGTCAGCCATTTATCAATTCTTACCTCTCTGCTTCACCTGTGTGTACAGCCATTGTTATATCAAGCCTTTTAAAGTCTATTTCAAGTTTTCCTTTCATTACATATAGCTAGTTCTGAGTCTTTTTAAATACACTTAGCCCTTTAAACAATTTATTCATCAATACTTGTTATTCAAAAGCACTGAAGATTACCATCACACGATTTTGTAATTTTTCTATTTATTGTCCTCACAATTATGTGGATATACTTACTCAAATTTAGTTTTTAGTTGAGTTAATGAATCAAAGTCTTTATGTACCCACTGGCAACAGTAGAACCACCCACCAGGGTGCAGGTATCCCTGCTTGGGAACCACTGATTTACTGACTTGAATATTATAAATGCTGAGTAAGAGTGAAAACTGTTTAGCTTGCTCATGAAGAACAAGAGGTGCCTTTTGAGTCAGCATAGCACCTTGTGTATTGGTTTAAAAAAAAAAAGAATTCTTATGAAACATAAAAAACTAAAAAAAACTCCCAAAAGAGCTGTGCTTTCATCCTGAAGAAAACTCTTGATCTATCCCAGAGTGAAAAGCAGCTTGCTCGGTGTGGGGCTCAGAGGTGTTTAGTGCCAGCCTTGAGGTGTTTTCCTCCCTTGTGTCCGGTGCCATTTATAACAAGCATTCAAGAGTTAAAATCTAGGACAGGGGCTAGTCCTTTGCTGCCTCTGTGCTGAGTGAGCAACAAATATAATAGGTGAGCAGAGCACGGTGGCATAGTTTGGCTCCAACCTGCAGCGCTTGTTCGTGTTGCTGTGCCAAGTTCTAGATGTATTAAAAACTAAGAAAGTGTGTGAGCAATTATCAGTGCAGCTCCGGCTACAAACATTTACACTGACGTGGGCCTTTGCTACGTGTCTGTTTAGATGAAGTCGTCTTAAATGAAACTTACATTTTATCAGACTTTATCTCAGCCGCTAAGTGATCATTGCTTGTTCTGTCTCTCAGGCTGTCTGTTAATCTCTGCTTGATAGAATACAAATTTTAATCTTTAATAACAAATGAAATCTCTGGTCTTTTTTTTTTTATCCCTTTATGTGTGTGACACAGCACTGGAACCGAGGAGTCTGCTGAGAGCATTGTAATGTGCGGAGGGTTTTTGGGTTTTGTTTTGATAACATCTGTAGTTGTGTTTTCAAGTCGGCCCCCGCTGCCACGACTCATAAAGCAGCCCTGTCACATTCGTAGTCAATGGAAGGTTCTCCTGAGTCTAGTTGAAAGGGAATCAGTTAGGGAAGAAACCACGCTTGATCAAAGTTTGTCATTCTCAACAAACGAGCCACCCTCTCTGTTTGTTTGCCGCCTTTACTTTTATTATTATTTATTTTATTTTTTTTGCTCTGGAGATGGAATGAAACAGTGCCAGGAAGTGTTTGCTATTGCTTCCTTTTCAGAAGAAATCATTTGATACCTTTCTTTCTCAGCTACTGTTAAATGTCTCCAGCATAATAACATCAAAAATATGGAGAAGCAATCTATCACACCAGCAGCCATCATGTTTTGTTTTTACTGTGCCTCTCTAAACTGGGTGTGTATTTTTCATTTTTATTTTGGTTGCTGACACAGGAGGCATTGGTGCCAGGCATGAATTATTCACATCTTTAAGCTTTAAGGTCTGTCTTTCCATATCAGCACATACAGTGGGAGTCCATTTACCTTGTTGTTTGTTCTCTCAGGAGGCAGAGGGATCTCTGCCCTACCTGCTGGTGTTGTGTGGAGACCACGGTATGTCGGAGACCGGCAGCCACGGAGGCTCTTCAGAGCCAGAAGTCAATACGCCGCTGGTGCTCATAAGCCCAGCCTTCAAAAGAAAAGGTAAACTGTCTAGTGTTGCTTTAAGAGGCTGGAGGGAGCCAGATTTGTCATTAAATACAGGTGATTCTGTTTGGCTGTGGTCTCAGTCACTTTCTTGTACACATACAATAACACCTGCAACCTGCCAACACACTGACACATGCACAAGAGAGTTAGTCGTCATCGTTTGTTTTCTTTTTATTTGGACTCTCTCATGGCGCCTCTGTGCTGGGCAACTCAGCTGGATACAGTGTAGTTTATTTACCATAAATAATTCTGAATCAAAGAAACCAATCTTGTAAATAGAATTTGTAAAGATAAGCACTTTCCTCCATGCTCACACATGACTTTCCATTAACGTTAGCGTGAGGAGCAGTGTCATCGCAGAGTGCAAATTGAAGCTCCTGAGCAGAACTTTATTTTGCTGTGATGAATGTGGTTGAGTGGGAAAGTGTGATCATGATAATTGCTTCTTTCTCAGCCAGGTCTATTTCTGAGATCTCTTTGTGCATAAATTCTTATTTATAGACCATTCATGTTAATTAAACATTTGCAGTTCAGCTGAGTTGTTGCTACAGAATTCATGCTTTCGTTAACACTCTGCACCTCCCGTGGTGCCAACAGCTTGACTGACTTGTCTACCACCAGGACCTTCTCTATCAAATCTTAAAATTTTTTTGGAAGTAAATACCAAACTCTGCTTCAAATGAAATACATTCACACCTGCTTGAATTTACTCTGGAAGTTGTTAATGTGATAGGATGATTTTCTGTGTTTCATTAGTGTAGAAATTAAGAAGCCACAAGAGTAAAATAGAGTTTATTTTGTAAGAACACAACTCTGAAAATGTGGCTTGAAAGTGTTTTTTTCTCTAACATGAAATATTCATGAACAAACACTTAAAGTCAAAAAAACAAAAACATCTTTGGGTTTTATTATTATGAGAGCATTGCATTTAAAACTTCAGTTAAATCAGGAGTGGGTGGGCATGGTTTTGATCAATGCTGCTGAGAAGAAAACAATCTGATGTGCATGACAGTATGTAACATTAGCATTTCTAATTGGGCCGCGCCCACGTCTGACCAGTGAGATGAGCACGGAGAAAAAAGAAATACTGACATCGCTCATGTCCTGTAAGTAAACCCTTTAAGTTTTGCAGACAACATTGTGCTAATCTAGGATTCAGTCACTCATAATTAGAAGCAGAATGAGGAAATATAACAAAACTTAAACACTACGTGACTAAAAGTTCATCCACGTCTACCACATGTTTTTCCTGTAGAGGATAAATTCTGATTTGACTCTGAAGCACTAAATGTAATTACTCATGGCTATTGGAAAGTTAGATCTCTAGTCTGTTGTTGACAGAGACTTTAATCTTAAAGCAAAGACTTTATATTAATACCACCTTAGATGTACATGCATTGACATGAGTATTTATTCTATCAAATGCAGCCGTTAGTGCAATCAGGGGCCTAATCAGCAGAGCTGGCTATGTTCAACGTAGGAGGAAAGAGGAAAGTCTGCGTGGGATCAGAGTTCATTAGTGGCTCAGTACCTGAGCTTCCCTTTTTAATCTGAATGCATCATTGGGAAAACAGTCCAGTGCAGATTGGTTGAACATTTAGTCAACATTGCTGGGAGGATCTTGAGAGGCAATGCCGTTTTAATCAGACAACGTAGGCAGGAGAAGTCATGCACCCGCTGTTCGCCTCACTAACTACCCCCGTATTTTCCCATGATGCAGTCAAAGCCAAAAAGAAATAGAAACACTAACAGAGAATGGTTAAGGTGATAGCTTCCCAACTTCAAAACCCACAGCTACAGCGGTGCAACCACACCAGTAACTGACGCAAGGATGTTTTCATTGATTGACAGACAAAAAGAAATCTGCCTACTGATGTGAGAGAGATATTAATGAACTGAGCTATAGTATCCATTCACGCTTTTCTTAGCAGCACCAGTTTAAACATCCTCATAACAAATGTTGAAGTAGCTGCAAACCAAAGCCAAGCTGAGCAAGTGTAAGTCTGTGCAGTAAAACATGCTGTAATGATGGTGTTGCAGAGACTGTGTTCGTGGGCTGGAGAGTATAATGCATGTGTCATTGTAATCAGCTGCAGTTTTCTCATGTTTGAATCAGCAGTGAGTAAGTTATGACACACCTGTTCTGGTGGAATGAGCAGCTCTGCTCTGCATCCCTCACATGGTCGTACCCACACACACACACAAAAGGGCTGTGTGGATCTGACGGTACAGACATGTGGTCAGTCATCTGCAGATTACTTCCTCTTCGGACAAATCACTACATCATGAAATAATAATAATAATGTGTGTTTTTACATGCAGTTAATAGAGGATTAGAGTTTGATGGAACTGTTTTGATTTCTCCATGGCTATGTGCGAATTCTACTTGTGGGATCTACAGTGGGATCCTATCAACTGTTACTCATTAGTGTAATTGCTGCAACTAAAACCGTAACTTTAACATTTTTAGGCATTCATTGCCAAGTAACAGATTTAAACAAGACCGATAACTTGGTAGTTTTATGGTATTATCCTGAATAGCTGTGGGCTTAATACAGCAAAGTCCTTGTTGCAAATCCGTGTCCTTTTAATTTAAAATGGATAATTCCCCAGCTTATTTCATTGTGTCCAATTACCAAATTAGCTCATAGCTGTGGGGTTCGTCCCAGCCTTTAGTTGGCGGCTGCCTCTCTTCCCCACACACACACGGGTGCGTCATCTCTGGATATGTAACATACAGCTGTCTAGTTTACAACCTGAAAAGTCAAACAACAACCATGTGGAAAATGGCTCCCATCCTCTGAATATCTCAGCAGGAAGTAGAGTGTCAGCAGCATGTAAGTGTTTGACAGGAGAAAACTTTAAAGGCTGTCTTGTTGTGTAAATTTATATTTTCATTTATTTATTTACTTATTTGTTGATTTCATATGTTGTGACAAGCCTCCCCATGGTCATACCCACAGGCAAGAGTAATTATGATGGTTGCTTGTGTTCAGATTCAGAGGATTTCTATGTTTGAATTCAAAATAAATATTTCCCAGATTCCAATCAACAAAATCGATGTCACGAATGAACTCTGTCTGTCTCCATAAATAAAATAAGAGTCTACTGTGGAGAAAGGTTGACGATGTTCTTCCACTCTCGTCCTTTTCTGTGACCGTGGCTTCACTGTCCTGAGGGGAAAAGACAGCTGTCCTACTGAGATGCTGTAGCTGCTGCAGAGTGATATGTCCCACTAAAATATATTCTACATATTCACTGGCTTCCAAACAGCAGGAAGGCGTGGGATATTTCATGATTAGTGTTTTGTCAGGTTTATGACTTAGGGAGAAGTGACTCCTTCCTCTGATTTAACTTGATGAGTGTTGTAAAATTCTTTGAGACACACTCTTATTGAGTGAATGCAGAAATCTCCCACGGCAGACACAGTATGAAAATTGAGCTGTTTCCTTGTGTACATCATTGAAATAGTTTTTTGTCTGGGAATTGTTTTAAGGCTTGAAGGAATAAAATGTGCCTTTTGTTCTTATGAATAAATAGCCATCTTGCTATCCCACATCTACTGATCGATGTCACACCATTGTGATTCAACGTTTGGTTAGTCTTTGAAAGTGTTTTAATGTGTCCGACAGTGCAGGTTTCTGAAAGGATAAATCCTCAGGCACATAGAAAGAGGAGCATTTTTAAGTTTCAAGTCAAGTTTGAATAAACATTTAGTCGGTACACTGAGTGATCCCTGTTGTTTCCTGAATCCTCATAACTCATGAAATATTGTAAAACCATCATGTATTGCAGGCACAAAAGTTCTTACTTTTCTGTGTGTGTGTGTGTGTGTATGTGTGTGTGTGTGTGTTGTTGCCCTGTCACATCAGTGGGGATGGAAAAGCCTGGTGTAGTTGAGCAGGTCGATCTGACCCCGACCCTGGCCCTGGGACTCGCCCTGCCTATATCTCAAAACAGCGTGGGCCATGTCATCCCAGGTGTCTTGGAAGAAACCTCTCTCCGAGACCAGCTGCGCTACCTGCATCTGAATGGCCACCAGCTCAGCTGCCTGCTCAAAGACAGCATAGCCAACTTTGAGAAAGGTGAGTTACAAATTCGCTGTGTCCAACCTCTGGAGAAAGCCAGGACCTTGTCTGACAGGATGTTGTGATAGTATTGGTCCATGTTTTTCTCCATGTACACATGGATGTGGCTGTTGGACAAAATGCAATAATTTCTTTCCTCAGCTGTGTTTCAGTCAACATTGTTGTTGGTTGAACCACCAAACATACAGAAATGTGTTTGCTGTTACTACATTTCGGGCATCTCCAAAACTTATCTAATCTCTCACTCACACTTATTAGTCTGGTTTATACATGACTTGGAGCTATAATTCAGAAATGATCAACATAAGCTGCTGCCTGCTCCTGGCTGTGTAAGACTGCATGAATCAAAGGTTTTTCTACTAACAGTGTCTGTGAATAGACTAGACAACCCCACAGAGACTCATTCCTCAGCTGCTCGCTGCCATTCAGTTTTATGGAGCATTTTAGCATCTTTGAGCCCATGTTTTGGTTTTCTGTCATGGAGTGTTTTGATCTGCTCTCACTGCTCCTGTCATCTGAATGGATTATCTGTTTTCCAACTTCAGCAGACAATAGTTTTCGGTAGAAAACTTCTATGACTCGTTCCCTGCATCAAACAGACAAATAGACAAAGACAGACTAACGTTTAGGATCATTCAGCGGAGACATGTTCCCATTGGAAGTTGGTGAGGACCAAAACAGAGCCCAATGATTATTAAATGGTTTGTTACATTTTCTTATTTAGGGATTCATGTTGCATTAACTTTGTCAAGAAAGAAGAAAGAAAACTGCTGCTACATTTACAACAGCAGTTTTCATCAGACTGGCCCTGCATATGCATCAGGGGGAGGTACTGGTGTGATAGCCAATCTGACAGTGGCCGAACACTTCAGGTAACTGGTATGTGCTGCTGGACTATGAGCAGCATACTACTGGAGATTTGCCACTGAATCATGATTGGTTCAGCCACTTCTCAATCTAAAGCTATAACACTTACATATGTTTGAGGCAACGCAAGGCAATTGTATTTGTATAGCCCGTTTTTACAAACAGTTTGTCTCAAAGAGCTTTACACAGCATCATGACAACATCCTCTTTAGACCCTCACATCGACTGAGCAAAACCCTCCCAAGAAAACCCTTCAACAGGGAAAACATAGGCAAAAACTCAGGGTGAGCAACAGAGGAGGGATCCCTCACCCAGGACGGGCAGACGTGCAATAGATGTTGTATACAGACAAGAAAACAGTTTACAACATGGAATATGGAAAACATGGAAATGGACTCAGTTAGTTAACAAGAGCTGGTGAAGGCAGCCTCTGGTGGGCAGGAAAGGCAGCGAGAGCAGACCAGCTTAATGGGAGTACTGGATGGCAGACTGGGACGTGAGCAGGGAGTGCAGGCTGGTTTAACAGCAGGAGAAAGGAGGTGATGGAGGCGGAGGTTGGTGCAGAGGGATGGAGCTCTGGAGAGATCTGTGGAAACACAGACAGAGTGCGAGACACCAAGGCCAAACTACAAGGTGCAACAAATAATGACAGTTCAAAATGTCTTTCAAGCAGTCTTGCAGATTGATGAGGGAGCTTCTGTCAGCTGGCTCTAACGATAAGTATCATCAGCATAGCAATGGAAATTGATGGAGTGCTTCCGGATTATACACCCTAATGGAAGCATGTAAAGAGTGAAGAGAACTTGCCCTAAAACTGAATCCTGTGATACACCATACGTAGCTCTGCTGTACTCCGAATGGTCTGAGGAGTGTCTGTGACAGCTCACAAAATCCTAATATACACACAAGGCACTGACATAGCAGATGCTAACTAGGACTCAGACGATCAATGTCTGGCTGAGGTTATTGTCTTATTGTTTCACTAACAGCTTTGTGCATGTGTTTTCACTGATAAAACACAGATGGCACAGATTTAAGTTGACTCAGAAATTGTTTGCTCTAAGTAGAAGTTCATCTCCTCATTATTCACACCATGTTGTCAACCGCATCAAAGCAGCTTCTGAGAGTGTTTAACCAGTAGCAGTCAGATTAAAAAACGAGGCTAGAATCATCTCACAAGTTCAAAAGATTTATCACACACCAAAACTCCCCAACACCGCAGCCCTATACAAAAACAGGGAAATTTAGATTTCAGTATGACTCAGATGAAAATAAATCAGTTGAAACCACATGATTATATTTTGGCTAATGGGTTCTAACAGTCGCTAACAGATAATGTTTGTGTTGCAATCAGATAATCCTCCAGATGTTTTAGCTGCAGTGCGTTTTCCTCTGATTGGTGCACATGAATCACATTTACACTGAAATAAAAAGCTGCCATGGATCCTGACCTGTTCTGAGCACACCCGCTCCTGTCATGTCAGGATGTAAGTGACAGCAAATCTGTACATGGATTTCCTTTAGTCAGTGAATGAATTACCTCACAGCTGTGAAGACTCCTCATGGACCTACAGACAGTCTGTGGTCTGTACTTGAGCATCAATGCTGCCAACTGTTTTGTGCAAATTCATGCACATATCCTCACAGAGTTTTGCTCCCTGCTTATATCTGGGGGTCACACTGTTTGTCAGAGTTATCCATCTTGCAGCCTCTCCCCCATGCCACACCTTGTTTTTTCTCCTTCTCCGTCTGTCTCTCTGTTGCCGTCCTTCACTTTCACAAACATTTGATACACCAATGGCAGCGATTAGCATCGCTAATGTTTGATCGGTCAGAGGTCATTTATCTTAACGTTTTAAATGAGACAAACCGATGGAAACAGGAAGTAAACTCGGCAACTTGGCAAATAAATGGACATATGGCATTTAATTTAAAATTTTATAATCTTCACAAGACATTTTTCTCTTCCAAAAATGAAGCTCCCTTTTCCTGTTTCAGTTACACCATGATCATAGAATAGTTTTGCTGTTGAAATTATGACTAAAGATGTAATTGGTGGTGCCAAGGTCCCTGCCCTGTGACTGTCCCACCTAATGAAAAATCTCTAAGCAAAGATAAAGACAGTTCAAACAAATCTGGTCACCAGAAAATGGAAAAAATCACCCCCCCCTAATGTAAGAACCCTTGGCAGGCATCGCAGGACCGTGCTACTTGTTTTTCAAGAACTAAGATCCTGTTTAATGAATCACTGGAAAACGAGATGAATAGATGCACGGCCTTGTGGATGAAGGAGCTCCGTGACAACAGTGTCGACTCATTTCTAGTCATATCTGTCCAGGGAGAAGTATCTCACTAACTATTACATTTTCTACATGCACTCATAGTTTCCAGAAAATAACATGATCCGTTCTGTGTCGTCTTTGGGCCCACACACATTTGTTTGTTGTCCCCGTTTTCAACACAGCGTATCCTGAGGACAGTATCAATATTTTCCTGTGTGCGTTTCTAAAAGAAAACACTGACGCAGGCCCGTTTGAAGCAGCAAATTATAATGCTATTTCGAAACTTGATTTGAAACAAACTACTTCCTTTGACATTTAAAAAAAAAAGAAAAACTTACCGCTCTGGCAGCACATTTTCCTCTCTATTTTGGTCCCTGGTTTCCATAGTGATGGGATGAAATGGAAATTATTTCAGCAGACCTACATTTGGATGTGTTGATTTTTTTGAATCTGTCCACTTGGGTAATCACGAGGCTGTTTTGCAGTAGAATTGAATAGTTGTTACTGAAGGGAGATTCTGCTTGGATGATATTTTAAGCTGCGTGTCTGCTGGACACCTGTTGGGGTCAGATTTGGGTGTGGAAGGCAGTGCTTAAAAGGAATCAGCCTCCTGTCTAAAAAGAAGTGATGCTGATTTCGCTATTCAAACATGTTTCATCAAGGAGACAAAACACACTTTAAAAAAAAAAAAAAAAATTTAGCAAAGATCTATTATGCACAGCGACTCTCAGCTTCAGTTTGACACCTAATTAGATATTTTAGGATTCTTCAGTGTTGTGCAACCTCTGATAGGTTTTTACAATCACTTATCTTTTCCCCAGAGTAAAAAATACTGTAACCTGCAAAGCTTTAGTTCAACTCTGTGATACAAGGTTTAAACAGCCTTTCTCTGCCTCCATATCCCTCTGCAACATGCTCTGTCTGTCTCCCTTGTTTCAATCTTCATATTATGTTTTTTTTGTGTGTGCCTCTAACCTCAGGCATCTCGGAGGGCCATTAACCAACCCCTGTACTTTCAGACAGATGAAACATGGCCAGGACCATCGATATTGCATGATTCATGCCTGTGGCTTAAGGTTCTAATATTTCCAGCAACCCCTCTGTCTGGCAAAGCCACACTCACTATTTATCACCCCTATGCCTATGCTGCTGAGATAGGTGTTATACTGCAAAATATTGTTTTTAGGAGTGTGTGTGTTTGTGTGTTGCACTGAGGGATACCACAAATCAAACCTCCATATTGCTTTGTCCTTGAACAGGCTCCTAAAGCACTGAAGTAAGATGAAAACCGGCATCATTTCATCCGCTTTGAGTAAACACATGAATGAGTCATAGCTCGTCGCAGTTAGGGTCCTGGCAAATTATACATCGCTTTCATCAGGACTAAGCAGTTTTTACTACAAGCGTATTCTGTTTTGAAATTAGGAAACATCGTCAACACAGGACAGAGGAAATTGTGAAATATTAAAGATTTGTAAAACCTCCAGCTTCAGAATGGTTGATAAAAACGTATAAAGGAATATCTCATTCATGAGGAAACATATTGCTGGAAAACACCTATATTCCCTTAATGATGAAATGCAGCAGGAGAGGAAGCTCACTGAAGAGGCTTTTTCTGTAATGAGGCAAAGCACTTCAGACTGCCTCAACTTCCCTTCACTTCTTTCATGCTTTTGTCACAATATGGTGACAAATAGTTAATATACAGTATATAAGGAAATAATGCCAGTAAATGATGACAGTGCGCTCTTATAATACTGGAAATATTACTTTTAATCTAGAAGCCTCTGCAAACATAAGCTGGAGTTATGTGATTAGAAAGCTGAGATTGTTTGGGTTTCATAAATAAATTTAATTGTCCTGATGCGTCAAACGGTATTTGGTGATAAATAAACGTAAAATAAAATTAATGTGACGCTGCACCACAGAACTCATAGAGGTTATTAATGTGATGCTGCAAATCTCCTCCTTATTTTGACAAGTATATATGAATGCAATAGCTGCAGCAGTAAAGTTATATAACATTAATGCCAAGTCGTTGAGTAATTGACAACAAACATTAATGTCAAGTAACCCCCTGATTAATGGCTACACTCAAGCCAGGCCATTTAACCCCCTCCCAATGTCCTGATGTCTGTCTAATCCAGAGGCCGGCTTTGAGCAGTTCCGTGTGGCAGAAAAGGCTCATGGGAGCTGGATGAAGCTCTACATGGAGGGAAACACCTCTGAGGTGCTGTCGAACATGGGGAAGAAAGTCCTGAAGCAGTATCTGGAGGCCCTGGCTGCCATGAGCTCAGCCCTCAGCAAACAGCTTGGCAAGTACGACATGTACTCCATGATCGCTGGCATGGTCTTTGTATTTCAGGTGAGCGGTTTGATGACATGTAGATCGATATGTCAGAGAGGGTTAGAAAAAGATTTTATGTGTGAGAAGGAACTGTTATGTTGTGTTGTTGTGGTCTGCTCTACATGGATTATCTTTATGCCCATTTTCAGTGGTGTTATTCTCAACTACTGCAAGAACAATTGAAATATCCACTGTTTATATACTGTTCAAGTCATGCTAGGTTTTTTTCCAGCTTGATCTTAGTTCTAAAAAACTCTCTCCCCTCCGTTCTCTCCTTCTCTCCTGGCCTTTAAGCTCCTGCTGCTCTTACTGCTGGCGATGCCTGAAGCCCTGAGTGGCGCTGCAGCCGTGGACCTGCCAGTCCTCTCAGCCCTGCTCTCCCTGCCTTTCTATCTCTTGTGCCTACTGCTCGCCTCAGTTCATGTCTTGGTCTGCACATCTGCTGAGAGCTCCTGTTACTTCTGCAGCCTCTCCTGGGGTCTCGTGTTCGCCGCTGTTGCCTTCTCCTCTATGATGTTTTGCATCCTGGTCTCCGTGGCAGCACGCCGACTCTTCCCGGGACTAAAGATTCATGGGAAGGTGAGCCTAAATATACCACCCGAACACAAGTAGCGATTGTAACAGATGTGTGCCCTCAGAGATGTGTCTCCTATGCACAGGAAGCTGCATGTGAAGCCTGAACGTGTTCATCACTTCAGATGCTCGGTGCTTTATAACATAGAATATTTGATGGAGAGGTGAAGGAAAGAGATCTAATGTTCATGAATCCAACTATCTCTGGATGGAAACGTTACCTGCTGCAGTTTAGAGGATGGATTTTTTTTCTCTTATGTAATGATTTTGTACTTCCTTCCAGTAAAGAAACATTACCCATGAGCCCATCAGAATTTATTTGAGAGAAAATTTACTAAATCTACTGAGGCTCAGGGAGGAAGGTGCACCCCTGTCTATTGTACACCCGCTTTGTGATTTAGCAAAGTTAGGAAAGTCTTTACTAATGCAGCTTTAAATCATTTGAAAGTTTTAGTAGATTTTCTTGGATCTGGGACAATTGAAAAATCACCTAAAACAAGTGATTCTTTTAGTCAACTTGAGGCTTTTGGTTTAATGTAAATCAATGACACAGTGTGTGGCTACACTACACACACTTTTGTTTTCAGTGGAACAGTGCTCCTCAGTTACTCTACTGTAACACATTGGAAAAGTACAGAGCAATTTTAATGTCAGCATTTTAACACAGTAATGCACCCTTGATTATAATGGCCAGTAAAAATATTTTTATGTTAAGTCAAAGTTAGTGCAAGAATCTTTTATCAGTCAATGCAGTGACTGTGTGAGTCAGGGAAAGGGAAGTAGGGCAGTGTTTGTCAAACTGCAGCGACTTCACTGTGAAATCCACTGATAATAATGTGAGCGACTTCAGTCTGTTCTGCTGCAGGTTCACTCTGCGTCCACACAGTTCACAGGCTGCCATTGTTTTTTTCTTATCCATTAAAGACAGCTCACACCTCTGAAACACGCAGCTGCTTTGATGAGCATAATCCATCACTTTAAATAGCATATGTTTTTAATTATTTTTAACACAGCTTAATAACACCACAATCATTGCACTTATATCAGATGTTCCAGTGTGCCAGAATTGAATCTGTGCAGATGATTGTGTGTCTCTGGCAGGATGGTGCCCCCCCCTCACCTCTGCAGCACAGAAAGTTTTGCTTTACCTTTTTAATGCCGGAGGAAGGTCACAACTGTATGGTGCAGTGGAAAAGTAAAAAATAGGCCAACGAAACACCACTATTACTGTCAATATGATAGCAGTTTAGAAAAAACTGAAATAGATGTTAAACAGGAAGTTCTATGAACAACAGTAGGGCTTATCCAGCAGTGTGTGTACTGAGAACAACTTAAACACTCGTTAGTAACATTTCACTGTAAAAATATATTAATTAATTTGCTCTGCTGTGATTTTTTAAGTGAATGAGATTAAAAGATTGCATGAAATATTTAATATTAAAGGACAATTCCAGGCAAATTCAATTAATAGTATTATAATATAATATTTTACGTCTAAAAGAATGAATGTTATGCAGTAGTTCTGTCTGTCCCCACATCGCCACAGCAGCGTATAATGGGAGCAGATGGATCTTAGGCTGTTTAGGCGATTTACATCCCACAAAACCACAATTTTTTTTCACAGACAACATCAGATGGCTATTCAAACATACACTGAGGGGATTGTTTACTTTAAGAAAGTGGACATGTTTGTAAACGGAGCTGTAATACAAAGTCTCAAGAGTCAAGTTGACGCACTCAGTATCTTTACAGGTTGTCTGAAGCGCTCCCATTTGTTTTATCAACAAAGAAATATCAACACGGAGGGACAACGTTTTGCTAGCAGTAAGAGTAAAACTGGCTGTTGTTTATTCTACCTGTAAACATACTGAGCGCGGCAACTTGATTCTCACACAAGACTTTGTATCGCAAGACTGTTGTGGCAATGCGGGGACAGACAGAACTACTGCATAACAGGAGCAATCAAAAAGAAAATCTTCACATTCATTCTTTTAGACCTAAAATATTAGGAAACTATAGCCCCAAGTTACATTTGCCTGGAATTGTCCTTTAACTCTGTAGAAGTGTTACCACAGTTACAGTCAAGGCACAAAGTTGAGTTATATTTATGATAAATGTCAGTATTTAACCATTGTCAGTTGTAAAAGAAACAATCACCTGATGGATGTGAGTTTTCCCCTCCATTAGAAAAGAGGTCACATCATCCATGCTGAAACTGCTGCTACACTGCTCAAATAAACAGCTGATTAAACATGTCAGTAAACCAGCGCACCGCTATTAAACCCACAAACCTGACTGACAAAGAGCTTTATTGAATTGGACCTCAACAAATATCAGAAAATCCCAGAAAAATGTTGATGACTCACTCTAAATGTGACCAATCATTCAGGTACAGCAGCGGGACTGGTTGTTCAGAAGTTTGAAGCTTTGACTCTGTAGTGTTTGTTCAAACCATCTTTTCATAGATGAATCCCCCTTTTTTGCTGCTCCTCTTTGCACATTGTAATTTATCTGCAAAGGTTACATCTCATTTCCCTCCTGGGAACTTTGAGAAAGTGCTGACACGTCCACAAAGTCCAAAGAAGTCCACTCGGACCATTAGGCTGGATGAAGAAGTAAACTTCCAGATCTATACACGGGAGCATGTGGAGGAAACACACAGTGCTGCGGAGGCTCTGTGACTCAGCCTTCCTCAAGAGCTGTGCAGTATTTGTCTTTGAGTTCAAATGTCACACAAATGTCACTGTCAGTGTTCAAATACTTCAAAGAGCAGTTAATGATTGGACTTGTAGAGAGAAGCACGTCTCCTCGTTCAGCAAGAAATTCTTGAGAAATTACCAGACTTTGGGTGGAAAGGTAACAGAGGGACAGAAAGCTGCTGCTCAGCTCATTAAGGTGAACGAACTTAGCTAATAAAAGCCTAATTGTAAGCCTAATGAAAGCAAAGTGATTATTTTCTGTTAATTTTAACTGGTTTCCATTTTTATGAAGTGACTAATTGCTTAATAAATTCCCGAGAACTGGGAAACACTGAAATTTCTGGAAACTAAAACACCAAAATTATTCAATGTGCAAATCCTCTGATTTTAGAAGCTGGGATCAGTGTCGCATGAAAAGTATCTCATCGTTAATCTATTCATTCATTCATCTGTTAAAATAGTGGTGTTTCAGCATGGCTGTGTGTATCCGTGTGTTAATGTTAAGTCAATTATATCAAGAATTTAAACAACACACAGATAGGATTGTTTCTTAAATGCTCATGACTGAAAAAAAACTGCAGGAAAATTCACTTTGCTGGATCCTGATTGGCTGCAGGCCCACAGTATAAATGATACAGGCTATAAAAGCTTGTAACTTATATATTGATGGATAATACGCTCCAGCTGTAATCTGTCCTCAGTCATAAAACCTGTTACTTAAATTCATCTTGTTCTGAGTTCAGATGCACTTGGTTTTTACTGAAACTTTAACTGGTCTTTGAGGCACCATATAAACTATAGCAGCGTTTCACCTCACTTATATTGACTTTGAGTTTGATGCTGGAATCAGCTTTTAAATTGTGTTGATTACTTTCAGAGAAATACATTGATTTGTCTCATCTCTTACTGTAGGGAGTGGAGAGAAGTGCAGTGCCTGGTATCATGTCATGTTTTGTATCTGGTTCCAAGAGCAGTGATTAAGCATTTACAATCATGGCCATAATCGTTTTCTCTGTAATAACCTGTGTGAGGAAATACAATTAGTGGACTCTGTGACCTCAAACTCATGACTGACAAACTCATTTTGATACTGAGATTAAACATAGAAGCTGTTTTATTGTCATGCTATGTTAGTGCTGGTGATGAATTTGCAGGACAGATTTCTGTTACATCTGCTTTTGCCAATTGTGGCATCTTTTTGGACACTTTTCAGCCAACATTCAATTTAGTAAAGTGCCTTGAAAATAAAGCTAGAGCGACCATTAAGGAGAGAGAAACAGCAGAATACTGTGCAGCAAAATCCTGACGGGAAAGAAGGAAGGTGTAAGAAATGAGCAGGAGTGAGGTACAGTGTTGTTAGATATATGTGATCACTTGGATCAGTTTGGATCTAAATGGAAAGCTGCACCTGACGAATTACTGCATTATGGGTGGTATCCAAAATTTGTATTAGAAGTAGCCTGATTAGTTTCTCTGCTAGATGAAGTGAGGGTGAGAAACTGGAAGATTGAACACACTCACCAACTCACCAATGTGATTAGAATTCCAGTTGAGTGAATTTTAATAACGTGAAGGTGAGAAGAAGCACTAAAGTAGTAGTTTCTGTGGAGGAGGTTACAAGTGGGGGGATATTTGTGGGGGCATATTTTAGAAGAGAAATTGGTGAAAACTAAAATGCAGAGAATAAAACAGCTGCGTTATTGAAAAAGCTCATTGTGTCTATCATGACTGTCATAAGGAGCTTACTTAACTCTGAGGACAATACATGAGTTTGAAATGCTTTCTGTCTTTGCCTGAGTGAAAATAACTGTATATCAAATGAGAAGGCTGGAGAGTCCTATTACTATAGAGGGCTGAGTCAGAACGACTGTTCGCAGCTGCAGGATGGAGAGTCGGCTTCAGTGTCTGCCAGTCAAATAATCATAAATCACAGATCATACCCAAGATTGGTTGTAGAATTTCCAAAGGCATCAGGACTGATTTGTCACTGTCATACTACTTTGGCCTAAAATGATAGAAATGTAGTGTTTACTGGCATTGATGCAGAGAGGGCACCAAAGTGATTTTAGATATACAAAAGGTGTTTTTCACTGTGTCGAGACACAGACAGAAACATTGTGAACACATAAAGCTTCAACTCGGGTTTTGATTGATTGATGTTTTACTGTACGTGTTTAATCCCTGAGGCTGTTTTAACCTTTTTAAGCTTTTCAAATCAATAGAAGGGTACAAACAAGCCGTCTTTTACTGTGCCAGGAGTAAATCAGTCTCTTGATAATTGAAGGTCCCATATTTTACACACATTTTACAAGTCACAGAAATCCTGACGGCTCATTCTTAGGCTCAGTTTCTGAATACAAATTGTGTCTATTTCTCTGTGGGCTCATGACTTTGATACTTTCACAGTGTTAATATAGAACCTAGAGCTGATTTGTAATCAAAGACAACATGGACATATAGTTTTTTTAGGAATAGTTCGTTTAAAAAAAAATAATTTATTGGCAGAGTTAGATGAACGCTCATGTTTGTCTGATAAATACAATCATGTGAAAAAATCAGGACACCGCATGAAAGCCTGTTTGTTTTGTTTTTTTTACATATTTGAACATATGGATATTTAATATCAATTTTAACAATACTGGAAGATTCAAGTAATGTAACTAAACAATCAAAACTGAAGAAAAGACTTCTTTAATTTTTTCTGTAAAATGTAATTATAAAGTTTGCAGTTGGTGAGGAATAAGTTAGGACACCCCCACATTTATTCCCCCTTAAATGTGTAAAATCACACACAAGTGAATCACATCAGGTGCACATGATCTGAACATTGTTACTCAGCTTTTTCAAAGGAGGCTTGCCAGATTTAAACCTCAGATATTTGATTTGGTGTGCTCCTGACTGTTGAAGTGGGAGTGAACACCATGGTGAGATGAAAAGAGCTGTCTGAGGCCTTCAGAAAGATTGTAGCAGGTTATCATTCTGGTGAGGCATTTAAAAAGATCTCGAAACATTCAAAACAACTGCCCACATGTCAAGGTCTGGTCATCCAAGCAAGTTCACCCTGAGAGCAGACCGCAACATGCTTAAGGAAGTCAGAAACCCTAAAATGTCATCACAGGACCTACAGCAGCCTCTTGCTACTGTTGATGTGAAAGTGCATGTCTCTATGTCTCTACAATCAG
>OMNW01031228.1:53459-78076 GCA_900303245.1 Selene dorsalis | reverse complement strand
TGAAAGTGTTAAGATGATAATTGACTATTTTGTGAGTGGTTATATTCAGCAGACATGGTTCACAGGATTAGACTTTTCTAGAAGGTGTGTATGTAGAAAGCATGTAAGATTTCTTATAAGAGGATATCATTTTGTTGTTGTTTAGAGTTCAGTTTCAAACTAAATGTTTGGAGTTGTATTTTTTCAGGCACTGTCCCAGATAGAAGACTGTTAAAGTGAATGAGAGGACTAACTTTTTGAGATCCTGTTTAGACAGGGGTCCAAGTCTTGGTGACAGTGTTGTCAGCATAAGTATGGTGATTAATCAGGGTATTTTGAAAAATCTGCTTTAGCAGGCATAAATCAAACTGAAGGGGACAAGTGAAGATAAAATAATTCCTGTCTTAACAAGTTGGACGGGACCCAGCTCAGAGCAGCAGCAGAGAGCCAAGCCTGGCTTTCAAACCTGTCCACCATTAAGGAATGATCAACTGTGTCAAAAGCAGTAAAAAGATCTATAATATAATAATAATAACAATAGTAGAATATAATATTTCACCTCAACAGTGTTGGTCCCAATGTCATTCATGACCCTAGAAGACGTGAGTGTGAGGTGTGGTAACTGTGTGCAGATGAAACTTTGTGTTCACGTTACATTACTTTTCACTTTACATCTTTTATCTTTCCTCTAGCCCATTCAGCAGGATGTTCAATAGGCTCAACAGTGTAAACAGTCTAATAAAGAAAAGCCATATGTCTCTGAACATTAACTCAGTTACTTTATGTAAACTTAAACATGACAGGATTTCAAGGTGGATTTGGGCTGCATTTAAACTGTAATCAGATAAATGTGCGTCAGAACATGGCTGCAGCTCTGTGTGTGTTTGACCCTGGGCATCTTCAAAAGACAAAAAAAATCCACGCCATGTTCTGTAGATGGTGCATGTTACATGTGTCTCACACAGCCAGCAGCATGTCGTTTAGTCTCGGTGACCTGTCGTGTGCCGGTGCAGTGGAGTGAAATGACAGAATATACAGAGCGTCTCTCAACAGCAGACACCACTGGGTTAACCAGTTTTAAGGTGATCACTGACCAGTGGCATTAATTCCAATTTACCAGTCACATTTTTTTAATGAAAATCAGCCAATAATGATCAGCAGCTGATCAGAGTATCCCAGTCATTTAGTCTTGATTTTCTTTTATATTTGATTATTGACAGTGGTAATCAGAATCTGTGGTTCATTTGTGAGACATGCAGCTTGTGAGTTGCCATGCCACTTGGGTATTATTGGCTCTATACAAATGAAAATGTTTCTGTAATTAATTCAGGAATGATTTATGTCATGTGCTTGTGCATTTCATCCACGACGAGACGACCCAATGAGTTTGCAAATGATTTATTCAGGGAGGAAAACATGAGAATTTCTTCTTCAGAGATTTCACAATTTGACAACCACTGGAGGAGAGAAGGACTCGAGCAGGAAGCAATGGAGCTTAAAAAACACGTAACAGCTCCCTTTGGGCTATGACATGTTTGACATGTTTTATCTCACAATCAAAGGAGAAGTAGCCCTACACGACTTCAGTCCTCTTGTCAGTTCTTACAATGAATGAACAGCCAAACCAAAGGCCTGATTCATTACCTGTCAAAAGGTTCAGAGCAAATCTACATCTACACTATTCAGTGCCTTTGTGTTTATCATATTAAATCATAGAACAGCAACAAATTGAGAAAAAAAAATGGAGAAAAACAAGGGATCATGCAAACTTCTTGTTGAACTTGTGTTATCACCTTTTGTCCAGTTTACACAAACACCAGCATCAAATATTTAATGGCACACCGTGTTGTATAAAACAACAGTAGCCTGTAGATTTGTAATGGAGACAGAAATCCAGCCCCACAATGAAACAACCACCACAATTCAGCCTGTAGCTTGTATGCTGTGCAGGCTTCAGGCTACGATGTGAGTCTGAATATTTGTTTGGCTAAAATATTGCTGCTGAACTAAGAGGCTGGCTGAACTTCACTTGAACTTGATTTGCATGGCAGTGTGCTGTCAGCTTTGAATAAGTTGCATGCAAGACAGTGATTGGACAAACACCAATCTTAAGAATGTGACTTCACACAGTTTAGAAACGACAGCTCATGGCCACTGTCTGCAGTGCCGTGCCCTGGCATCTTTCCCTCAGCAGCATCAGACACAGGAGCTTTTCTCATGTCTCTGTGTGAACAGATGTTCATCACTCAACACAAGTCAAAGATGATCTGTGTGAGATCAGAGAGCAGGTGTACGTAAGTGGTTGCAGATTGCATTGTTTTATTATGAGGTATGTAGGTCATTTAATGAGAGTCGCAAGATGAGTTCATCTCGGTATTGAAGTAGATTGCTATGAATCACCCAGGCAGCAGTTTGATCCAACAAATTACACCACTGAGTTGAACCACACACAACACATTTTGGGCAATAAAATTATAATTGCTGATGGAGAAACAGCACAGAGGTGGGCGAGTTGGAAATGGGATGAGAGTCTAGTTTGGCCTGCGTGTTGTGCTAGTTGCATCTCTTACAACATTTGTAAATAGCATCAAGTTAAATAGATTTGTTGATACAGGAAACCTGCTGCTAAGATTTGGACTTGCTCATGGCTGTTATGTTTGAGTGCTTATCTTAATGTGTCACGTTGCAAAGCCCAAAAAACAGCTGGTCTTTGTTCATGAGATAGAAACAGATTGTTTGCCTGCTACTGTAACCACATGTAACTCATTTTGGACATCTTAATATGTCTTGCCCTTAAGTGCATGTTTTAATGCATTTTTATTCTCCTTTGTAGTCTCCAGTGGGGAGTGGCAGTAAGTGGTCACTGTCGGAGCTGGATGTGTTGCTGCTGGCCGGCACCACCGGACACACTCTCAGCCTGGCCTCCAGCAGCTTCGTAGAGGAAGAGCACCAAACATGGTACTTTCTGCTCAACACCCTCTGCCTCGCCGTCTTCCAGGACGTCTGCCGCAAGTACTTCAGGGAGCAGAGGGGCTCAGGAGAAGAAGAGGAGGAGCACATCCTTCCCTCCAAAGACTGCCGTGCCTCTGCTCCCCCTAAGGCAGAGATTCTCTCAGAGAAGTGGCTAGCGTTAGCCACACCGCCCTTCACTCTGGCCTGCTGCCGACTGCTGCGCTCTCTCAACCAGACCGGTGTGCAGTGGGCTCACCTTCCTGATGTTGGACATTGGCTGAACAGGTTGGTGTTTACCAGTCTTGTTACCGTGCTGACGTTACCTAAATTATAGATATTCTAAAATGCAAAGCTGAAACATACAATAAAATGATCGATAACTGTGGAAGCCCGAAAAGGCCAATATTAAAGACTATTTGATTTAAAATATTAATCACTGTTACAGTCCTCAAGAGAAGATTATTGATGAATTGGGGTTCATTTTTGATTGTGTCAGGTCTTATTTAAATTTCTCCATTGATCTTTTTTATTGTGACACATATATACTGTATATATAGTCATTTATTTTAGCCTAATTAAGTCAGTATTCATATATTCATTCAGTTTGTTTGTTTCTACCGACTCCAGAGGAAAATATCTGGCTTTTTCAGTTCAGTTTCACATATAAAGTGGGTTTATCAAAGGTTTTTTGCCTTTGATTTTTCTCAACAATCTTGAGAGTAGTGGGGTTTTGGGTGTAAAACCAAAACAATGAGCTGAAAAGTGCTAAAAGCTTATGATCTGTATTATTGTTAATACACAAATATGGAGTATATTTAACTCAACAGAGCTAGCAATCCTAGCTAGGCAGCTGTGTTGGCTTGTGAACCTCAGTTGTTTTATTCGGCATCAAAGCGCAGAGTGGGTGTTAACAGCAGCAGCTACCTGGTTGAGTCAGAATTACCTTGGCAGCACCGTGACTCCTAAGATGTTCTCCAGGGGAAAGATGCACCGCTGTTTGAATAACAAAAAGAACAATGTGTTTCTCTGTTTAGTATCTCTGAAGTCTGTGGAGTTCCTTATTAAACAACACAAAAGAGCAGGATATATAAAATGGATCTGAAAGTGGTATTTGATTCAAAGGCTTTTTAACATATGCATAGCTCCCTGTGAGTCTACTGACTCCTTGTGTTTTTCTCTTGTTGCTCAAGACAAACATTTCAGTTCCATCTCCAATGCTGCTGCGGCTCCACAAACAGCCTCAGTATGTTGTTTGTTCTGTCAAACAATGTAAACAGTACTGTTGTTGGCTGTAATGAACATGGGGCTGCTAGCAGAGCTGAGGACTATTAGTCTTGCGCTATAGTGTATATAGTATATTTTTCTTTTTTATGTGGACATGTGGGAACATGTAGGTGACAGGATATTACAAAAACTAATTTTCCACAAAGCTGCAGTTGAAGGAGAGAGGAGAAAAACAAAAGTGGTGCAAAGTTGAAGTTATAGTGCAACGTTGAATTGAACAGTGACTTTTTTAAGTGGTGATATTCAGCTGTCACTTGGGCATAAAGTTGTCATATTAAGGCAGGGATATGAATTTGTCTGGAGCCTCGGTGGACATGAGTGCAGTCCAACGACAAGATGTTCAGTTTCTGTGTCTCTCCACCTACACAAAAGTGTCAGAGATCAATGCAGTAAGTTCATTCCTGCTCTGTAGGGAGTATTGAAAGCCATTATGGGAAATATAGGATCTCACCTACTGACGTAGCCATTGACCAGGCTGGATGAGTGACATACAGAGGGAAATTACACTTATTATATATTATTCACAATTATTACACAAGCATATTAAACTTGATAACAAAATAATTTGGTCCTCAGAGACGTTGAATGCAAGGTGTAGGGTGTTAACACTAAACAAGTGTGTTCCTCTGACATTGAAATATTTGAATTGCTGTTTGCTGGCTGAGAAGCTGACAGGAGCCGCCACTTAGCTTCTTTTTTTAAATGACTTAAAAGAGAAGGGAAAATAGCCTCCTGTGATTGCTCAAACTGTAGAAAAACTGTGATTCCTCTCTAAAACTGTGACTAGTCCTGAGCCATTAATATTCTGTCAGCAGCACGGGGCAGAGGGATTATGGTTTGTTCTTTAACATGCATCACGTCGTGGAATAGAGATGTGGATTTTGACCTTTTCCCTGTCCAGCACTGCCCTTTCTTCCTACCTGCACTGCCTGTTGCTTGAATAATGAGATCTAGGTAGCGTTATGCCTCGTCTTGTCTCAGAGTACCGACTTCCAGTGCTGTCTGATCCCGCTAACGGCTAAGTACACAGTTTCTATTCAACTTTGATATGTCCTCTGAGGTCTTATTTCCTGTCTGTGCTCAGTGTGGTGTAATTTCACACTGTATTGCCTTAAAATCCAGTGAACAATTGAAGGTCTGTGACTCTTTAAAGTTTAAACTACTGCTGGTAGATATGACTGACAGTATTTTATCTCATCAAAATGTTCTCTGTTGCTCAGAAAAGTCTCCACTTCAAGGTTCAAGCTGTTTTGTTTTGTTTTGTTTTTGAATTATTGAAATGAAATCACGTAATATACTCTCACCCCTCCTATATTTGAGGCTAAAATAAAGAAATACATTGAAAACTGTTTACACAGATGTGTTAAATATGAATGGATTTCACTTGAGATTTCAGAAAAGTCCCTTTCATATCATAGTGCTGGATCTTGTCCTTCTCTCATGTGTGTCTGTTGTCTTCTCTTTAGCTCTGAACACAAGACGGTTCTTTCGCTGCTGGCTGCTTTCTGTTTGGTCCTCATCTACCTCCTGGTTCAAAGACGGTGCTCATGGGTCTCCAAGGTAGCCCTCGCCCTCGGACTTCTGGGTGTCTACAGCTACCGGGCAGCTGTTGATAATGTCTTGTTTCCCTGGCAACACTCTGGTCCTACTATGTCCAAGTAAGTGTTTTATGAACCCCGGGACCGCAATTTCTTTCTTCATAACAGTTGGTAAATTGCCATCTCCTGTTAGTGAGCTGATTTAAAGTGCCAGGTTGTGCCGTGATGCAGCCGAGTGTGCAGCCTGCAGAGCCGCGTTTGTCATCTGGGACAAACGCTCAGACTCACATCACTGTAACTGTGGAGACCAACAGCTGTACATTTTCTTTTACAATAATCTAAACCTAAACTACTGTACCCTCAAGTCTCTAAAAATGAAATGAGCAACATTTTTTTTAGTAGTGTTGATATAAACTGGCTGCGGTGGTATTGACAGGTCTTTTCTCCTCTAACATGAGTCCCTGACACGGCCGACAAACCCTCGCACTTCCCCTGGTGTCTGTACCTGATGAAAACAAGTCACATTTTCACAACACAGAGGAGTGGCCTAGGTAATTAGAATAGAGATTGAACAGGGAAATGAAGAGGTAATATATCACCATGCAGAATATTGGCATAATACTTTCGTAAATTTGCTTTTCATTTGTCTTGGAAATGAGTTGTTTTTTTTTTGAGGCTTTGTTTGCTAATGCAGAGCAGAGAAAAGACCAGCTCTTGGAAGCGGACAGCAGACTCTCCTCTGGGAGTCTCTACATGTGCAAAATACAGCACAGACTGGGCAGTGAGTTTTGAAATGAGAAATCTCAGCACCTGGGAGCGCTGACCAGCATCCAGAGCTTTCATCAGGTCACAACTATAGATGAAAAATGGACTGCACATAGAGCTTTTCTAGTCTTATTGACCACTCAGAGCACCACTCTGCAAGAGAAGCCACAGTCACAATCACATTCATACAGTTCATTTTCCCACTCATAAAGACCTTTTTCTACCATAGACACACATTCACACAGAATTATATTTGTTCTTTACTTTGCTCTCTGATCAAATAGCTGCAAAACTAATGAAAGTTCCATCAGTCTCAGTTGTTATTTATCAGCTGTGGTTATTGAGCGTCAGTATGTACGTAAACATGATATTGCAGTTCTTAAAATGGTCCTCAGTTTCTCTTGCTGCCATTAATTGAAAAATCAGGTTGGATTTATTAAAACCTGCAAATGCAGTGTAACCCTCAAGGTAAATTCCCCTGGGCAAGAAACTCCCCTCTAAGACCCTTCAGTCCCCATCAGGCATACTAAGTTCATACTAATCACATTCATTATACACATGATAAAACCTTTCATCTGATGCATAACCCCTCATTGTCCACTACCTTTGGTATACTTTTGTATCCTTGAACTTAACCTGAATAATAACTAGTCATATTTAATGTGTGCCTTAAAATATAGATTAGTAGCCTTGAAGACTGATGCCTCTTTACACTTGATGTATCCAATCCTTCATTCCAGTCTAATGGCTGCTGTTAGCATCGTCTAAACAAAGAGGAAATCGACAATCTTGCAGCTGCTAAATGTGTTAATTTTTTACTCTGCAGACTGTAGCTTGGCACAGACTTATCTGCTACTAACCTCCGTCAGAAAATAATGAGTGTGCAGCACTGCACACACTTCTCCTGTCCAGTTTTCCTGACCTCCCTTCATCTAGCACCAGTAGCTGGCACCCTCTAACCTTTCCTGTTCTCCTTGGCAGTCTCTCCTACTTGCTCACCTAATTAAAAGCTCAACCTCTCACCTTCACCTGTACAAGACACCTGAACTAAAGCCATGCAGGCACCCAGGATCCTTTTGACAAATTGTGTGATTGACAAGACTGACGGTTGACCCGGCCCTTCAGTTCTTCTCGTCACACCTCAGCGAGTTGATCATTAAGGTGCTCCACCTCAAGAATCTGCTTGAGATTTAGTCCACACTGGAGCTTCTCAGCCCAAGAACAACTAAAGTCTTGTGCAACTGCACTAAAATAGTGCTTTGATTTTAGTTTAATGCAGCTTGCAGCTGCAGAGTTGTAGGAATCAAGCACTGTAGTAAATTTCCCATGGGTCTGATTTTTTTTTCTTCTTTTTTTTACGGTTTGGTATTTTTAAAGAACCATAAAGTTGAATTTATGATTATTTTAGATACAATATCAAAGCAGTTTCTCTTTCTCTGAAGTGAAAAAAGCACAAAATGTTGCACAGTGTCTCACTTTTTAGCAGCTGTGCTTTTCCCTTCACATTATAATATGAATATAAAAAGGAATGACTTTGTATAATGACCCTTTTTAAAGTCTTCTCTTCCTGGGTTACTCTTTCTCTGTTTTTATGACAGTAAAGCCTCTTGACAACTCCCTGGTCCCCTCCTCGGCTTCCCTTTGTACCAACTGCCTAATTGTGCCGTTGCATCTTTCAAAATGGCTAATGGGGTTGAGAACAGCCGACGCTGCTCACTTTAAACGGTTCAAAGAGTAACTTGGATTGATGTCACAGTGGATACAGTTTACCTCTCTCTGTCTGTTTTCCCGTCTCTCCTGCAAACACCGGCATCAGAAAGCGAACCTAAAAATAGATCAGCAGTCAACTGACAGGGTAAACATGTGCCTTGCATTATTTTTTATTAAGCAGGATATTGAAATAACCTTCAATACTACCTAAACACTAACAGCATAAAACATCTATAAGGCAAGGAACCATCAATTTACTGTAACATAAAAGATGAAGTAAATTACATTTTCTGAACAAGTGCTCCAATAGGACGGAGCTCAACATCAAAGCAGCCGGCTGAGGGCCAAACCTGTCTGAGCCTGTGTGCATCACAGCCATTCCCCCTCTGACTTTATGGCACGTTTCCTACACCAAACCTAAAGACACAAAGAAGCGTTTACAATGTTTATGTTTGCATGTGTGTCTATTTGCTTCACACCTGCACAAAACATGACCTATTTTACCATGTAGTGCTTTATCTAGAGAGGGGCTGTTGTGCAGGTTCCCAATTTAAAAATATTCATGCATACCGATCACGCTTAAAAATGGAAATGTATTCAAACTCGTCTCAAAACACCTGTGAACCCCTGCCACACACACACACACAGTCGGAAAGAAACACACACACACAGAATTTAGTTTTCAGTTTTATTACCCAAGAGGTAAAGCATTTTATGATGCTGTTTTAAAGAAGTTCTGTGTTGGTTCAGTATATCAGTACTAACATTTAACAAATTATTATCCTCCACTGACTACAAGGTATTGTTCACAAAACTGCTTTTGTCAGTGTTTTATCTTTCTACATCATGGTGCCTCTTCTTTTTGAAAATAATACATTGAATCAAACATAAAGCTGAAGGAAAAGAGACGCTACAAGCACTGCCAGTGACACAGGTATTGATCTAGTGCTTTGCTGCGTAATTAGATGTTTTGTCTGTAACCATTGTTCTAAAATCTGCCGCCTGGTCTCCATGGAATTTCAATCACAGCAACTTCGACGTGCTCAGCTGTGTCCCACAGAAAAGCCGGGGCTCAGACGGAGTGGGCGGGGCCTCCTGGTTCTCAGCTGTCTGCTTCAAAGCTTTCCCACTGGCAGCAAATGACTTGTTTTGGTTGATTTACTGTAAGTGTTAGCCTGATGCAGGTGATTGATGAAGGGGATAAACCAAACATGTTGAGGGGAATGGACATAGTCTTACCTTTTCTAATTCACTTGCTGGAACACGGGTGCTTGTTTCCAAGGTAACATTATCCAGGCAGCTTCTCCATACCTCAGCTTGACAAGCTACTATTTTCTGTCCACTGTCACTACTATTAACATCACACAATGCAGCAGATTTGACTGGTCATGTAATGTGTAGGCTCTGAAACACCTGAGCACCCAGGGGAAGTGTGTGTGTGAGTGTGCGTGCATGCGTGCATGTGTACGTATGTGTGTACGAGACAGTGGTAATGATCCTGGCTCAACACAAGAGGAGACACGTGGTTAGGATTAATAAAGAATGTTTTATTAAACCTTATCAAACCAGATTAAGATGTTAAATTAATCTTCAGACAATGACGTGTGGAAATCAGTAAAGTCAGAACCTGTGCATGAGTGAGGTAGGACTTTTATAACCCTGTTACACACTGGGAGACATAGGTGTTGCACATGTACCGGTCAGCTGCCTGCAGACACAGGGACACAGATCAGTGAAAGTATCCCAAACCATGAGACCACCTCCGGAGTCACCACTGTGCATAAAAACACAGAGCTGGCTTAATGCCATGTGTAGATTTTTCTGCTCACAATCACATTTTTAGTAAGTGTGAAAATTGCAGAAATCATGTAAAAAGATGATGACTCATCATTGAAATCTCACTATAGCACACTGCTGACTATAGACCAGATGTGTGTTATAGTGGGAATACTAGGTGACTGAATGACAAAGAGATTTTGTGACGTCATCAGTGATGTCCCTCGTGACATCACCTTTGTCCCATCACGGCCCCTCCCACTTCAAACCAGAGAGAAGAACACAAACAAACGCACAAATACATTCATCTCTAATGTGAAATGACCAAAACTGTTCTTACCTCCAGAGAAAATGATATGTTTATGTAGGACCTCCATCGCTCACAGTGAGGAGCTGATGGACAGAATTAGTTTACAGGGGTTCTGATAATATCGATCATCTCTTCAATAAAGTTAAGATGATGTGTTTCATCATGAGAGAAATCTCAGGGAGAATCAGGCTGTAAAAGTGTTTCAACACGTTTTCAGTCATTTTTAATGTAGACTCACCTGACTAAATAAACAGATTAATGAATGCATTCAGGCTACAGTAGTACTGTATCTGCTCTTATGAAAGTTTAATGAGCTGCTTTGTTTTATTAATCTGATTGTGGCACATTGAAGCAAAAACTTGACTCTTTCCAGAGCGTCGTTCTCAAATCCACAAGAAACCTCAACAAATGCAGCCAGAAATAACACCATTCACTCTGAGCATTGTTCTCTATGATAAATGTGTCGCGCTGCAAGACACAGCTGAGCACCATTATCACAACAACTTTGGCCTCTTCTTTGTTATTGTTCTGGACTAAGACTGGCTGTGACCTCGGTCGGCACTCGGTGGTCTAGACTATTGCCTGTCAAAGGGCAAGTAGAGGACTTTGACAAAATGACAGGAATAATGTGAGGAGGGTTGATAGGATTGACGTCCTGCACTGATGACTTGACAATTACTGGCAGCAGTCTGACTGGAGCTCAACACTTTTCATACCAACAACATGTGGAAATGCAGCATTATTAGCTCAGCATCAGCCATGGTTACATGCTGCCTCTGTGCGTCAGCTTGCTCACATCCCTCCGTTAAAAACCATGACATTATTTTTTATGTCTATTCTAAGCCACAGTGCTTGAAGTGGACATGAGGCATGGGAGGGCAGTGACACAAGAGGCTGCAGGAGTCTTTTTTTAGCGTTATTGCAGTTCCTGCTGCCTGCTGCTTGTCCACAGAGTTGGATGGTAATCATAGATTACATAATCCTACTTTAGTGCCATGACTAGTCTAATTTAAGTACAGATTGGACATTTTGAGGAATCTATTAGGTGCAAATCTGTCATTTACACTTTTTTCTCTGCAGAGGAAGTGTGATTTGCTATAATCGGGAGAAACTTAAAATAACAACAGCCACATTTTGGGGGGCTGCAAATAGACAGCAATTGGCCTTTATTGCTTTGACAAGAAGGAGAGCTTTTGCTTTCTGCTTTGAAAATGTCAAAGCAAACAAGCCGCCTTTCAGCACTCACTGAATTTTGCACGCCACAGTGTTGGGGAAAATGTTTTTTGTTTCAGGCTGATGTGGATTAGTCCTGCAGTCTTTCAGACTTAAATACACAGGTTTCAGAAGGGAAACCATGTAAATCTCCTTTTCTTTTTTCCACCCTGCTTCCCCTGTGTGAAGCATAGTTGTAAGATACCAGCCACATTGAGTGTGTGACACAATTCTGGTTGTTAAGCACAAACACGTAGGAAAAAGCAGAAAGATTAGTTAGTCATTCTGTCGATTCTTTCTCACCCCACACATTAGTTAACAAGTGAGGCCGGCACCTCAAATCTATCACTGTACTCGCATAAAATCAAATCCAGGCCAGGATTTTCTGCTTTTCCTTTGCATAAAATAATGATGAATACAATCCCTGCCATATTGTTAGGGGATTTGTGAATAATAAAGAATAGTGCTGTATGGAGCATATTACTCTGTTCCTTTCCTCTGTTGTAACAGGTTTCCATAAAACACACTGATTAATAATACATGTCCAATACTTGCTCAACTCCTTCAGGGTCAGCTATTATCCTGTAGTGCTCTTCAGGCTTTGACTGCATCCTGCTGCAAAAGAAATGTCCTTGTTACTCTGTGATTACTTTTGACTGAGACAAACGTTCTCCTAATGTCTCACTTTTGAGATTTTCTAAATGTGTAAAGCTTTTGAACCGTGACAGTTTGGAAATGTAACCAGAAGGTGCTTTAAATGAATACTTGATACAGTTCTGAGCATAATCCAGGTTTTGGTAGTCAGTCGGTGTAGGGTATTTCTGATGCCTGCGATAATCTCCACATTTGAAGAGTTGAGTTTGAAGAGAATACAATTAAAAGCATCAGTTTCCTCGGGCTGTAATTCCATGAAAATTCAGCAGCTCCCCGAACTTCATTAGCCCTTAATGCTCTTTATTCCCTTCACTATCCATTACTGAAGAGAATAAATCATCCTGTCATTGCCACAGCTCTTACTACCCTTTGTTGTCTGTTTCTTGTTTTATTGTAGCCAGTGTGCTCACTCTCCCATCTTTGGACAAATATTAAAAACTGTACATTGTTAAAGAGCAGCTTTGATGAAAAAAAATGTTTTCATTGAAGTTTTGCTGGATAAGAGCATGTGCTGAATGCCTGAAATGGAAATTAGACTAAATGTAATTGCCTTCATAATCGAAAGCACTTTTCCTTTAAACTTCAATTTGGGACTTTTTGCGCATATAAATTATTGATAGTTGGAATAGGATTTTTGGTGAGTAAGCCTTTTAGCAAGAGAAGAGCCTCATAGAAACTTTTTTAACCTTCTAGGAGCATCACTGTATAGCTCACTGTCGTACTGTCTGTCTGTCTGTCCATCCGTCTATCTATCTATCTATCTATCTATCTATCTATCTATCTATCTATCTATCTATCTATCTATCTATCTATCTATCTATCTATCTATCTATCTATCTATCTATCTATCTATCTATCTATCTATCATACAGGCTCAGTTCTGTTGTATAATTGTTATTGTAAATGAATGTTTCTACAGATATATTTTTTGAAATGTCCAGAAGATGCAAACTTGCTGTAGTATAATAATAATAACAGTAGGAGCCTTGTCTCCAGGGCGACAATACATCAATGAGTTTTGACATTTCACTGTCTTTAATAGCAACAGACCTAAATTACACCTGTAAACGTTTTTACCATTCCAGGGCAGCTGCTATAAAAATCCTTGAGTAACCTTGAAGAGCAGCTGGTAGTGTAGGTCCTTCCAGTGCCGTTTGTTGTTACGATTTTTTATTATTATCCTCAACTATTTACAATCTGTTGCACTCAATTTGAGAAAGAGAAGTTTGATCAAATGTCACACAACCTCAAAATGTACTAAAATATGTTACTACGCTGTTTCTCAAATTATAATGATGCAGAAACAACCACAACAGACAGAGTGATGGGTGTAAGAAAGTCTGTTTTCCTCAGGCAATTCATTCTGTCTTCCAGTCTCACACCTTTAATTATTAATGCTACATTGACACACTGCATATTGAATGAAAGGGAGGTTATGAGCTACAGAAATATAAGGAATCCTGTCTAACAAGAGACAGGGATATGAAATTAATTAAAGCTGTGAACTTTGAAAACCTATTATAACAAAGGCTCCGGCTGACATATACAGAAACACATTCAGGTATGTTAGGCTGTAGATCAATTCTCATCTGTCACATTAGAAAATGTCTAAATATGAAATATTATTTTGTGCCTTATACTTACTTCTTTGTCCTGCTGTTGCTGTTTCTGCCGCAGAGATGATGTGAATGCTTGTTTTGGTTCTGTTAACTAGTTTGATTTGATTTGGCTCTTGTCATTTGTTTTACAGCCCTTGTTGGCAGCTTTATTTGATCAGCAGCATTATTTTTCATTTATCATTCAGTATATAAAACCTACATTAAATAATTTTTCTAATGCCTCCAAACCTAGCTCTGGATGCTTAACTACTAAATGCAAGTACAGCAAGTCTGCCAGAATCCACATCCCAGAGTCACGTAGCACAATTACTTGAATATTGAACGAGGAGTTTTGTGGGGGAAAATCAATACTGGCTTACTGCAAATGCAAAAATGACACAGTCTGGAATCTGTCTCTTCTAGGGGAACGGTGGAGGCACGCTTTGTTTATGTCTTCGTTTTGGGCATCCTCTTCACGGGCACCAAGGACCTGCTGCGATCCCAGATCATCACAGCAGATGCCAAACTGAAGAGCAGGGGATTGTGGGAGATTTACAGCGGCTTGGTTTTGTTGGTTTCGCTGTTGTTTCGAGCTCACAACCTGCCAGTGCTGTGCTGCTGCCTGCTGATCCAGACGCTCATGGCTCAGTTTATCTGGAAGAAGCTCCACTACGACGCCGCTCAGACCACCCTCATGCACTACTGGTTCGGCCAGGCCTTCTTTTACTTCCAGGTAAACAACAGTGATCACATAAGTGGTAGCTCCCTGTGACCACGCCCATGTGATGTCACAGGGTCCTGGAGTTCACCTGTATATCACTGCAGCCAGGTGAAAAGTTAAAGGTTAGCAGCTCTTCAGTTCCTCTTTGTAGAAATGTGTCTGAATGCTGAAAATCATCAAATGTTCCCTGAGTTCTTGATGTTTCAGGAACTAACTGCAAAAACTCAAAGTAATAGTCTCCTCAGTGGTAATAACAATAATAACAATAATGATAATAATAATGATAAAAGCAAATGAAGCAGTGAGGGGGCTAAATGTGAGAGGTGAAAGAAAAAACAGTTACAGTTGTGTACCACCTTGTGTAAAAAACACTCACAGCCTCAGATGTAAATGTGTTTAACTGTGTGACGTGAGCACGGCCTTGTGTTGAGGTAACGTTTCCCTTTTAAAAGTCACTTCCCACCCATCATCATGCTGACATGGTCATACATAGCGGCGGCTGATATAATGAATGTATCGCAGCTCGTTCTACATGTGCTGTAGTAAATGACTAGTAAATGGTCACCTAATTGTTTTAAGCCACCAGCATGAAATTTGCTTTGGCGTTTCATGTCTCTCGCTCTCTCCCGTGGCTCTCTCCGTCTCACAGACAACACACTCCCCCGCCCATGCAGGAAACTTTACTGGGTGCGTGTGTGTGATGTAGATGAGGTGTGTGTGTTTAACTGGAGAGGAGGGAATTGCAGAGAGCTGGAGAAGTGAAACACCAAAGCAAGTATATACATGTTGAGAAACAGTGATTGAAGATGAATCCAGCTTTTTGGAGTCGCGAGTGCAGTTTTAGTTTGGGTTCAAATTTAACCTCATTCTTTTGTGCAAATTAAAATTGTACCAATTGATACAGTTAACAAGTACATCAGTGCAGATAAACATTGCCATCATGCTGTGACTCATCATCATTAACGAGAGGGTTAAGTTGCCTTCTCAGAATATCAAGTTACATTTGGTACAGTAATATTGTTTACAAGCCATATCGCTCAACCTTAGTCATACATGACTGTAATCTGGGCTCGTAAACCCACCCAGCAACGAATCTATAACACAAGTGCAGCTGTTGAAAATAAATTATCAACAATTACCAAGTTACAGCCATTTTAAGTGCAGCACCCACGGGTGCTCACACCACGAGATTAGAGGTGTGAGGCTGTATGTTAGGTACAAACTCACCACCGCTCACCTGCAAAGGGAAGTTCACAGTACAACAACACCCGGGCAAGTTTTTCTTGTCTGATTGTAAGAGACAGTTAATTTAACGCTGTGGCACGGAGTGTAGCAACATTTAGGAAAGCTATCATCACTGATAAAAGATACTGTAACAGGTGCCGTGTGGAGCAGAGGGAGTGTTTGTGTATAAATTATATTACTTTCATCCTGCACTGCCATGAAGACCAACTGGACTTGCTGTTTCCTGGGGATGTGTTGTGGTGTTATGAGCCATGAATGTTCCTCAAAGGCAGATGTGATACCTGCCGTTTAACCTCCACCCAGGACACATATTTGGTTAGTAGCTGCGCATTGTTGACAACTCTGAACTTCCACATAGCTAACAATTTAATAACCCTCATCACCTTTGGGTCATTAATACTGTGATGGGCTAGGGAATAGACCGCCACCAGACAATTTTCAGACTAAGCGCCCAGGCATGTAATTACAGACCTCCGAGTAATAATGTTCTCAACAAAGCCGTAGCCACAGTGGATCTGTAAATCTGCGACATATGTGATGCAAAATTGCTGCTCTGAAGCACAAACTGGTGTCATGGAGAACAGTCAAAATGATGCTGAATTAAAATCTAATCAGTGAGTACAGTTACAGCTGATCAGGAGCCTCCAGGTTGTAAGATACAGTATTACTGCTGCATCTCGCATCAAGGGTCTTTTGTCTTGTTTTTAGAGGCTTTAGAAGCTGTTGTTTCCAAAGTGTCCTTGTGTTTTTGGCAGCCAAATGAACCAAAACACAAGAGGATTGTGGGAAACATTCCAGGTAACCTTACCTGTAGAGACATACGTAGTGTCAGGAAAAGGGTTAAATAGTATCACAGGATGAATTATCTGGTTTTAAGAGGTTTTGGCCGCCAGCGTTCAGCTGTCCTGATCACTTGGCGTGATGAACGGGTCAGACTTTGCAGCGGATTTTCTGTGGATTTATCTCCGTCCCAAAACCAGATGGTCAGTAAAGCAGCAAGAAGGTGTTTATTCTACAGAAATGAGACAGTTTGTGCAAATGTTCCCACATGAGAAGGGACGACTCACCCTGCAGGTCTGAATTCAGACGAAGGTTTGTGCATCCTTCTGTAGAAAATGTGAATCATCACAAGGATGGTTTCAGAGCTGAAAGGTGGACTCGCATTCAATTAATCTGACAAAAGTGACTAGTGATGACTGTTGAAGTTGCAGCAGGTGTTTTCTGTTTGGTGCACATGACACAAATCGCACACATCAATATTCTGTCCAGTTTCTTCTGAAATTATCTCTCATCCGTGCTTTTTCTCTCTGGCATGGCATAAACTTTGGCAAAGAGCTCCAGTCGACCAACCTCGCTCTCTGACAGTTGTTATGACAATCGATTTTGTCTGGAATTCATACATAAAACATTTCTTGCTCTCCTGCTTTTTCATAAGTGATGTATTTGTTGATGGTGCAGGATGATATTTGAAAGATCACAGCATGGGTTCAGCAAGAAAGCGAGTAGAAAACATCCGTATGCAGCCTCCGACCTGCTCGCTGATGCACGCTGCCTGTTTGTTAAAAATGGAGCCAGCTGTTAATGTTCTCTTCCTCTGTGCTCAGAGACGTCTGCAAGCAAAGGGAGACAAACAGTTGCTTGATGTGTTGCAGTTTATGGGTCATCACTGCATTGAAATTTAACAAGAAAAGCATGTGTGATCTCTGCTGACGCCCACCGATGTGTGAGTGCACGTATGAGCCACAGCATTAACACAACAGCCCGACAATCAGAGTGAATTTTTTTTGAACATAAGTAAGAAGTAAGTAGGAAAATGCCACCAAGAAATTAGATGAAGCACCTGAGAAGAAAAGTTTAAAACACAAATGACTTTATTTTGACTTTGGAAGTTGGAATTTGATTATTACTATGATGAAGGTTAGATGTGCCAAAGGGAGTCAGTAAAGATGCAGGACATCTTTCATGTTTTAGTAACCTTCAGCTTAAAAACAGCTATAACAACTTCCTCACATGCAGGCTGAGGCTTGTAATGAAATAAAAAATGTTGGTGTGTTGCGTCATGTTATTACATTGGAACCGAGGCTTATTTTCCGTGTGTGAATACATCTTCCACTTGCAGAGGTGTGCGCCATTTATATTGTGGTTGAAACTCCTGATTGCATTGCAGTGGAAAAATCTTTGAAATCTTGAGATGAAACTTTTGGACAGAAAAGAAGTAAATGAGACGAGGTGAGAGAGGTTTCATATTTTCAGTTTACTGCAGACATAGTTGCCTTGTACCAGAAATACCGGAAACTGGTTCTTAAATAAAGCAGAGTTGTGATTTTTTTCCCAAAGCGTGTGTTTTGGCACATATGCACACATACACACATCGTGAGTGGCTCTAACAAGAGTCCAGCTCCAGACAGAAAGCTGTGTGTGTGTGTGCCGCTCTGCTCAGGGGCTGGGAAACACAAACAACGGGGCCGCTGGGAGGGCAAAGCTGGAAGCCAGGAGCTCAGAGTAATGATGATAAAGCAAAGGACCAGTTGTTTAAAGCTGTGAAATGCTTACAAAGTGTCACCCAGAGATTGTTGTGTACTCTTTTCTGTCTGTGAACAGGGTAAGTTATTCCTGTGCTGCTGGCGATGCTAAAACAGGATTTCTTTGTGTTCATGCAGGGAAATTCCAACAACATCGCCACCGTGGACATTTCGGTCGGATTCATCGGGCTGGAAAGTTACGTCGAAGCACCTGCCATCTTCTTAACGGCCCTCAACACCTACGCAGGGCCGCTGCTGTGGGCGTGTCACCTGGTCTGCTACCTCAGCTCAGAGAGAGACAGGTAAGACAAAAAACTCACTCTGTGATGTGGTCAGATGTCACCATAGGAAGTTTCACTCATCATTAACGCAACTTAATGAGCAAAATAAGGTGAAGTTTTTTTTCTTTTTTGGTGGGGGGGTGCATTAGAGAGGACAGTGGAGGGATACAGGAAGGTCAGGGAGAGAGAAAGGTGGTGGTGACATGCAGCAGGTCAGATTAACACCCACGGCTGCTGCTGCACCTCGGACTAAGCCCACATGGTACCAGGTGGGCCACTGATAAATGGTTTAATTAGTTAAAAATAATGAAGAAGCAAGTTGAAATAATATTAGAAGTGCAGGAAAAACAGTTTGCTAAAGTCATGAGAAAGGGTTGAAAAAGTAGTAAGATGTGTGAAATCCACTGAGTTCAAGGAAGAGCTGAACACTAACAGCTTTGATGAAAACATCATTATCATCCTGATCCCTTTGATATGATTAATAAGTATAAACAACATCCAGTTCAGAATCTATTCACTTTTGTAACACCATTGATTTAAACTTCTCTCTAGACACCCTAGTAGCTCACTAAGTAGAGCGTGAATCTTTGAGGGTGAGTCCACGCTGCAGCGTCCTGGTTTTGATTCCAGCTCGGGCCCTTTGCTGCAAGTCACACCCTCTCCCTCCCCCAACTATCCTGTCTCTCTCTCTCTCACTGCATCTGTCATAATGAAGAAAAGAAAAAAATATACCACTCTCTTTTCCTTTGGTTTTAAACCGTTTGTTGCAGCACACCCACACAGAGTCATCACCGCTGCAGTGACTTGTCTCTGTGGGGACTGTACAGGTGCATAAAAATATTCTGTTAATTGGTTTACTTGTGGCACCGGGGAGATTTGGCTTGCAGGGTATCAAAGATGCATGTAAACAGCTTAACCTGCATAAGACTTTATCTGGAGAGAAGCCAGTTTAGTTTCTGTATGTGTGTGTGAACGCAGCCAATAACTACAGCTTCCCCCCAGCATGGGGCCCCTGCACAGCTCAGAGTGATGAGGTCTGTGGCTGGGCAGCAGCTGTCCTGCTGATAGAGCCAAAACACAGAATCTCTTTTAATGTAGACAAAGGATGGTGTTTGTGTAGGAGGAGTTTGTATAACCTGCCTCTATTCAGTTGCAGCCTCCTGATAAAACATTACTACTTGAATGTTAAAAAGTTTCAATTCTGTCCAATAGAAATTGAACTGCAGAGGGTGTATACATCCGTGCATGATTTAGATTCTTAATAATCTTTGATCCCACTTCTGAATATGATGTGTTTAACATTTCAGCAGCCCAGACAGTCTCTGATTAAAAAAGTTCTACTCATCTTCAACATTTCTGTGCTGCTGGAGGCTGAGCCGGGGGATGACAAAGTCGATCCATTCATCCATCCAACACTTTGGTCCAGTGCGGCTCCTGGCTGTCTCACCATGAAATTTCATGTGGACACTGAAGGTCCCCAGAGAACGACACTGTGATACTGGTGACCAAGACACTGTAGACACATCCCAGATATCCATGAAATGTTTCCTGTCAGCTCCCCAGACTTTCCACTTTTACACAGAAATATTCAAAAAGTACATTTCTAAATTCTCTAGGAGTAAAGGGGTTAAAAATTCAAAGTAAATCCCCGCTGAGATCGTACCAGGCTGGGCCAAGCTGCGGTGTAGCTTTCATTTCATCTACGTGATGAGGAGAAGAGAGGCAAACTTTGCAGTGACTAGTGACAACATGACACCTGAGATGTGTTGAGTATTTACTATATTTAAGTTCAAATCACTGCCTAAAACGTTTCCTCTGAAAAACAAAATTCAAACGCAGCATTGATCTCTTTCATGTGTGAACCTAAAGTGCAACAACAATGCAAGCAGGAAATAAATTGCATTTAGACTGACAGGGCGATTGATCCGCCCACAAACAGCCGCTAATGGGAGGTGATGGTGGTGCCAGGCTGCCTCGCATCATTCACTGTGGTTTAACCCCCTGAGCAGCCGAATCATCAGGATGTTGTTTGGTCTGAAACGAGGACTGCAGCCTCTAGAGGCCACTGCAGGGACTTTAGCCTGTTTCTGTGATGCCCTTAAAAGCTAAATCCAGCTGGTAAACATTACAGTGCTGGACACGTGGCCATTGTTCATCGCTGGTGTTATTTATAGCGTGGTACTTTCCACAGAACCCCCACCCCCACCCCATACCCCTCTAATATCCACACAGAGACAAATGAAAGTCTGAAATAGTCTCATGCAAAGTACAGGGGCTCATTTAAAATTCACTCTGCACCAACAGCAGCTCAACCACAAGGCAAGTACTGGAAATGGGCTTTGATCAATAGCTATTCAACGGGTTTCCCCTGACACTGTCAGACTCCACTGAAAGCAATAGCCCGATTTGAAGAGAATGTTTTTATTGTTTTACTCCACATGATCACAGTAGACTAGCTGTTCAGGGATCTTCATCACAGCTTTACTAACATCATTACAACCATTTCTAAAGTCACATCAGGAGACCTGAAAAGCATATTCACCTCACACTGTTTGCTATCTATACTTTGTATTTGATTTCTAAGAAGCAGCGTTGGCTCTTTGGCATCACCTTTGTTGAGATCAGTGAAAAAGCGTTGACAGACTGTTGATCTATTGTTCAACTCTCTACTTTGCCAGCTCAGAAGTGAGATGATTTGCTGAAATACAATTTACTGAAGGACAGTCAGTCATTTCTTCACTTATCCTTCATTTTGCACATTTTGCACATTTGTAACAGCAGAAAAAGGCTCCATAAAAACCTGAGCTGCTTCTTCTCTCTGACTTATGTGCATGGTCATCTTTCTCCCACTCAGGTTGTTCAATTTGAGTTTCACTTTTCTAACCACACACTCAGGATAAATGACATCAAGCTGAAGTAAGGCTAAGCATCTTTGTCACCTCAGTCATTCATAAAGCTGTGAGAAGATGTCAACATGTGTCACTTCTTCTCCACTGAGAGATTGAAGATGTTGGCAGGACTGTTTACACTGGTAACCCATCTGAGAGGTTGCACATGAATGTTTTAGTAGCTCTTTGAGGTAGGACACATAAATAAACTTACAGCCGCTCGATGCAAGGAGCCATTAGCTGGGTTTCAGCTTTGCATAGATTCACAGAGCGGTGGGATTCAGTTTGATCTAAGTTACCATGACGATATAGTGACCAACTTCATTTCTCTTCATGCGAGCATGATGGCTTTACTAGTCACACAGCAGGACAACACAACACAGTTTAAACATATGACCTGTGCCTATTGTGTGGACATAAAATCAAAAATATCCTTAATATTAATAATGTACAATGGAAACATTCATTAGAACTCCCAGGTTGAGTCCTCGTTCAGCTTTGACCTGCTGTTTTCACTGTTTTCATGCATGCCAGGAGTTTTTCCACTGAGACACAGTGAACACAGTATAATGAGTATTTTCATTTGTGTTTTGCTTCTAATTAAGTGTTTCATGTACCTTTGTTAAACTGAGATTATTTCTGAATCCATCACTAAGGGTGTGCTGTTCTTAGTTACTACCACCAGGTTTTCATTATTCATCATTATTCAAAGAAGCTATTTCTAAGTTTTGTTGTATTGTTAGATCTGTAGTTAGCATTAGCATTAACACCTGTTTCCATACAGTCTAGGAGAAAGTTTTGAGTTCAGCATCAAACTTTACTCACTAAGTTTTTCTCCAGCAGTGGAAAATGATGGCATTGTGAACACGTCTTCTACTGACGTTAGCACGTTAAGCAACTCATCATTTGATCACAACTCACTGTAGCTGCCAATCTGCCCTGAAGCTGTGGTTTTGTTCCCAGGATGTATTATAACATATTGTATTTTAAAGACAACAATGGTTAAAACTCTAAAAATTGCCACCACCTGCTGTAGGCAAGAAACTATTGTCAGTAAAAAAAATTACAAAAAGCTCATTTAAATAGCATTTTCTTGATTGTCAGGTAGGATTTGTCCATAATCTCTCTTTCACTTCTCTGTGGACGCTACAGAAACATCTGGCTGCTACTGGACATGAGGGTTGTGTAGCCACTGATGATACTGAAGTTCTCCATAAATAGCAGCTTGTGCAGTGCAGCACATTGTAACATAGTGATGTCTCTACATACTGTAGTAGACTCATTCAGAGGAGCTTGTGCAGCTGTCACTCATCATACTGGACTCGTGTCATGTAATTGGTGGTTGTCATGTTTAAGTCCGACCAAGTTCATGCTGAAAGTTTATACCAACAATACTGAGTTTTCCTTTAGGAGATCATCACACAGATATCATTTAATCAAATGTTTGTGTGTATCATTGATTATTTATCACTTACACTCCTCATCAACATTTGTGCACATGTGTATTTCCATAGAAGTGTGTGTGTGCTGTGTGTGTTGGTGCGTTTACTGGCCTTTTTGGTTGAATTTCCACCTCCGAGCTGGACTGCTTCCCATGTTTCCTTCTTGATCAGCGTCTATTTTCTTGTCTTGGGAAAGAGGCTTGAAGTTCCTCCCCCTCAGCTGGAACTCTGCCTGTTTGATTGAACAAGATGCCTGTGTTAATTCACCCATGTGTTTCAGTGCGTAAGAGATGAACTGTACACTTACACAAGTCTTTCTGTATCCATGTCTGTTTCATTTTGCATCATCATCTCCTAATCTCCCCGCTGCATCCCTCCTCCCATCATGCAGCTTTTAAAGTCATTTACTTCTTTATCAGAATTTGCCAGAAATCCGCATTATTGTGAGAGGATAATTGGATCAGACTCTTCTCCTGGGTACATGTGTAAGGTAAAATCTCCACAATGAGAAAATGTGGCCTTGGCTATGAATCATCAAAAACAATCTGCAGCTTTACTGAATCAACACCATCACATATCGTTTAGAGAACATAAATCAGCTTAGGATGACCTTGGTTTACATACAAACTTTCCCGTCTTGTTCTACAGGAAGTTTTCCCATTATTGACGGCACAGTGTCGCCTGCTCTGCTCTCTGTGGTGCTTTCCTCCTCACTGATGAATCCTTTCCCTCTCTGCAGGAGCCCGGTTGCACTCGGCCATGGTTGCTACTGTTTGGCTGTGCTGAGGTCTGTGCCAGCTGCAGCCTACATTGTGCTGGTAACTGTTCTGCGCTACCATCTCTTCATATGGAGCGTCTTTTCACCCAAATTACTGTACGAATCCATGCACCTGCTGCTGACTGCCGGAGTCTGTCTCTTCTTCAACACCATGGAGCAAAGCCACAGCTCCAATAAGTCCTAGGCTGCAAAGATGCACATCCTCCCTCCAGGAATCCTCTTGAGTGAAAGGGTCCGACACAGCTCTGTGTGTGAGTAACACTTGTCAGGACTGATGAATACTACAATATGCTTATCCTCACTCAGCAGCGCTCTGGTCTGTTCACAACATGTGAATAGATGCTTCAGAAGGAGCCCATTATCTGGACTCTCTAGACCTACTTTGTAAAAATGCTTTGAGAAGGCTCTGAAAGGTTTATTTAGTATTTTACCCTTTCTGAGGAGAGAATAATTGAATGATGTGAATAAAAATGTTCAAGAATGAGTTTTTATGTATACACACCACATATTACCTCAGGGACTGGTGTACAGTGAGCCGTGGCAGTGCTTCGCAGGCGACAATGCAGAGGTTGATGTTTTGGCTCCATGGGTAATTTAATGACTTTAATACCACAGAGGAAAACATGCTGTGTTTATGTTGTGCAGAGAGTAAACATGTGATGTTCGTCTGTGTACGGAGCTGAACTCCTCTGATGACAGCCACCACACTGAAAATCTCAGGTATTAATAAGAAAACTAATGAATTCAATGTAGCTGCTCCAGTTTCAGGGTCTCGGTTTTGTGTCTGCTGTGTCACTGTCACACTGTAATGACTTACTGGGACACCTGAACACAACGGAGCCATTGTTACTGTTAACACCTGTGATTTTCCTTCTGTGACGGCTCCAAACACCTGCTGTGAAAAGGCCTATTGACTCATCATTAAAGTTTGTGTTGTCGCGTCCTTAGAGGAACCAAAAAAA
>OMNW01031228.1:0-53414 GCA_900303245.1 Selene dorsalis | reverse complement strand
TCTGTCAATCAAATTCATTCTATGCCTTCCCACACAGATTACCAACAATAATAATCTCATATTGACCTAAATTTAGTCACAACATAAACGTCAGTAAATAAATCATCCAGATGTATAAATTCTGTATAAATGATGTTGTAGAGCTCTGACTCAAATTTGCTTCACTCAGTAGCGATTTTAGAGGCTTGGCAAACATGTCTCGCTCATATGTCAACTAGAGGTGTGAGGCCCATTAAGTACACCAGACACACATTTCTATTTCCAGCCTGTTTCATTTCGGCGCATCTCAATGAGGGTTTAGCTGTATTTATTTCAAGCGCCAAATTTGTCTAAAGCAGCATGTAGAGCAGACTCGATGAAATTGGCGTACAAACCCAGGAATCAGTTATCAAGTCGGTGTCAGTTCCTCGTCATAAATATATTTTATGTATATTTTTCTCCTTGTTACATTTTCTGCCTAATCCCACTGAGGCTGGATGTAAAATCACAAATAGTTTGCTCGGTGTTAGAAACAGCCATCATTCATCTATAGCACTACTTCAAGAAGGTGTGAACCAATGCAGCGCTTTCTCCTCTCTGC
Source organism: Selene dorsalis (assembly GCA_900303245.1). Classification (NCBI taxonomy): domain Eukaryota; kingdom Metazoa; phylum Chordata; class Actinopteri; order Carangiformes; family Carangidae; genus Selene; species Selene dorsalis. The sequence continues at coordinate 52,834 of OMNW01031228.1, read as the reverse complement.
TTTTACGTTTTTATCTTTATGCCTCACATTGTTCAGCGGTGAGATGATATTAATGTTCTGCTGAAGGAACATTTTTCCATATATATTTTACCATCATCATTGTGCAACTCGTATAGCTTCCGGAGTCTGGCGGTGCACTGCAGACCGAGAAACTTCTCCAACTTCTGCTCAGTCTGTTCCTCGAGCATCACTGACAATACCTCCAGAGTGAAGCTGGCTGTCGTCCAAAGCAATAAGAATATGGAGCCAAAAGAGCAAATAATGTGTCGCTGTCCTAGTACTCATGGAGTACACTGTATTATTACAGTATCTAACTGACTGCTTGGACTCTATTTTCAAAGTGAAATGGAAATTAGCGAGCAGCAGTTAGAGTCCAGGTCTCATCAAACCTTTAAATTACATGAGCTCGCCGCCTCTGTAGCGTCACTTCATGTTTGTTTGTTTCATAGAAATGTTCCCACCTCTCAGCTGCAGCCACACTGTGTTTTTCTGCAGCAGCACGCTGTATACTAAATTTAAACTTCCACACCAGCACATATTTTTTTGCATTATGGGCGACTATCGTTTCAATGAACAGCTGTAACTACTTGAAAGCTCCTCGCTGATTATAACCCGGCAGTACTTACATCATTCCCCTTTGGGATTTGTCCAAAAGTTTAAAAAAAAATAAGTTGAAAGATTTTAGTGTTAAAGCCACAGCGTGCAACTTTTCACCTCCAGGCAGTAAAGTGAATCGTAAGTTTCCCGCCCCAACACTTGTCACTCACCTTGATGAGCTGTCTACCTTTAAACAACATCTCGCCCGAGGCTAAGATCGCTGACAATCCCCCAAGCCGCCACAGGCGCCAGAGAAGCAGATGCCGAACCCAAAAAAAAAACAGCAACATGGATGTTCAGAGTATTTTTTGCAAGATTTTGTCTGATGCAAGAGAAGCTTTACATTTTATTTGGCTCCATCGTGGTGGTGACTCACCTTGACAGGGACAGGGACCTCAGCACCGACTACACCCAGAGAGAGCAGAATTTAAATGCCCCGTACAACATTGAAAAGTCAGACAAACAAGAGGATTTCCATTTCAATGGACAGGGTCAGTGACAGACATACACTGCATATGCATCACAGCAGGTTAGCTAGTTTGCATCAGAAGCAGGACACATTTAGCTCCGAGGTATCCAGGCTCAAAGCTGAATTGATCCTTTTCTAAATTGGCAGCACACTGATGTCGAGTGCTCTCCCTCTCTGTGGCTGAACGTAGACTCTCACACAGACTTCAGACCAAGGCTGATGGCAATAGTTTGTGAAGCATCTACATCACTCTGGAGGATTATTCTGCCAGTGCTCAGTATGCTTCATATCACTGTGCTTCTCTGACCACTGTCTTAACGTCTTAAACGTCTGAAATATTAGTTCAACATTTTTTGTAGACCATCAGAAGAAATCACAACTTGTTGTTTTGTGCGCTTTGTGTGGTTAAAAAAAAAGAGAAAGAGTGGCACGCCACATGCTAATAGGCTGATAGTGTATTTATGCTAAGCAAGCATCACATTCAAGTTTATCCTCTCTAACCTTTGATTAATTCCTTCAACTGCTAAACTATCTTGGTCATGTAATCCACCACACAGTATGGACGTTTGATGTTTATGATGATGATGATTATTATTATTATTATGATTATTATTATTATTATTATTATTATTCACAATGAACAGCAATACATGTTCTCAGATGCAGATGTACTCTCTGTTCTGAGTGTTGAAAATGAATGTGTTTTTACAGTGCTGAAGATGAATGATGCTTGATGAGAGCAGCTTCCTCCTGCATCTCATCAGCTACGTTGCACTGAAGTGAAAACCCAGTTAAGAATTTGAAATTCTGTGGTCGTACTTTGAGGCCCAGAGTTTGATAATATCATTACAGTGGTGACAGCAACAGATTTTCTGCCTGCAGCCAGCACTGTGATTAGATTTTCTTTGGGTCTTTTGTTGATGAAGTTTGGGTTTCTGTAGGGGCCATCTTTCTGTTTTCTCCTTTTTTTTCTTCCTCTTTGTCCATTTGTGGATTCGGTTCGTCCTAAACAAACCAGAAATGTTAAATCGTCTCGTCTGAGTTGGTGTGAAACCTGGTGACGCGGCTGCAGGCTGGAGCAGCACAAAATCATTACAGATCATCACTTTAAATGGTGAGAATGGGTGAACAGGGAGAGGTGTCTGGATCAAAATCACTGGAGTGAACTCTGTCGATATTTCTCAGCTCACAAAGGAAAACCTGAATTTTCATCCTGACCAGTTAGAGTTTGAGGTTTTCTTTTAAAAAGTGGGTTTATTATTATTTTTTTCCCAAAACCCCACGTATCCCGTGTAGAACATTCCTGCACCGGTGCATGAAGACGCCTCAGAGCAGCTCCTCACAAATCTGATGGGACAACACTGTGTGTGAAATCATTTCTCTGTGTCCAAATGTCCAACAGTCCGTGAAATGGATCGAAATAACTGTGGTGTCTGTGTGGCTGAGAGGGTTTTAGCATGTGTTAGTGATGCAGCCATACATACAGATGTGTGTGTGCTCTGCTGTCTGTACTATCACATTCACCTTGTCATGTGCTCCGTGTACAACATAGGATTCTTTTAAGTGTCACCGTTATCCAAGCTACTGGTGTCTATTGTTTAAATCTATATCTATATAATGCACCTGTAGGATGTAAAGAGCAAGTTTTCTTTTTCTTTAGGGTTAGGGTGTCTTTATTTTAAATGATCACTGCAATTTGTGTATTTGCCTTTTCTGATCACATCCTACTTGTTGCTTTTATGTAGTGTATAGTAACCAAGCAGTTCACCCTCTCCAGTTTATGTGTGTGTTCGTCTGTGATTCTTTTGATCATGTATATTGTTATTTTCTGATTTCTGTGTTTTTGGGGGATTTGGATTCTTTGGTTTTGTTGCAAATCTCTGCAACAGAGAACTCTTTACCAAATATTTTCTAAATCAAAAGTTGTTCTCACATTATTTATGTTCATAACAATTAGATTAAATTGTTTCCTCTTTACCTCTTAACTCTCTGTGTCCTTTCATCGGCTGTGTAAAAGACTAGGAGGAAAAACTCCCCAAGTCTGGATTTGAGTGAACATTCACATTCTTTAAAGAGACGTCATGTAATATTAATCATTAGCTGTAATATTAGTGATAAGCTGTCCAGTAAATTGTCTTTCAGCTCGGCGCAGGCTGGGTGGAGGCCGTCTGTCTGCTCCAGAGGACGGGTTTATCTTTCTGTCAAAGTTTCCTTCTTACTTCACAAAGCTGGACAAGAAACTGTGTGTGAAAGAGCACCCAGCGTATCTCCTCGTACAGTGAGGCAGTAGGAGGATGATAATTCAGTAATCATCCCTCTATCTGCCATCCACCCACTAAATAATTATTTTATGCCTTCAGGAGCTGGACTTCAGTGCCATCATTAAAAGGAACGACACATTTCATGCTGTGCACACTTCTGAGTGGGAGTCTCTCTTAAAACCGCTAAAGCGATGATGCCCTGAAAATGCATTATTGTTTTGAAATGTTGCGAACAAAAACCTGAATTCAATTAGTTGTTCATGTTTGTTCAAATCAAAAAATGCCCTTGGATGAAGATACTTGCCCACTTTCAAATGTCGTCCAAAATGGAATGAAAAATTCCTTATTGTGTTACATACTGCATGAGCTTTGTTCATGCTCCATTTTCCACCACTCATTCAGTTCCAGGTCACGATAGCGACCTTCTTCCACAGCAGTGTCCTCCAGCTCGTCTGATGGATCCTGAGGCGTGATGTTAAACCTCTGCAGCAGGTTCAGGGTGTGCCCTGGGGTCCAGGAGGTGTTTTGACCGGATGCCCACACCACCTCCACGGGCTCCTTTCATCACAAAGTTGTAGCCAGTAGCCATGAAACAGGACAGACTCCTTTCTGGACTGTCAGGACCTGTCAGTTCATTCATCAGTTTACTGACTAACTAAACCTAGAAGATCTCTCATCCAGCTTCCTCCACCAGAGGGTTTTTGTGTTGCCATCACAACAGTGAGTAACTGCCTCAACAATGGAGGCTTCACATGGGCCACTCACACTCTATTTGGCCTAAGGTGTTCTAGTACCAGGTTCCCCTCAGATGTCCAATACAACTGCTCAGGTGGTTCATCCTTGTCCCACTGCTCACGGTTGCTGCTGCAGACCCGCAGCAGCTTCTGAAGTCCTCAGACAGTGTCCTCTGAGGGACCCAGCACAGATTCCACAAACACAAACCACTCAAAGCTTTTAGTAGCCTTCCTCTCTGAGATGTGCATCCATTATGGAGGTCACACCTTTGTTTGCTCTTTTAGCCGGGGGCTCATCAGACTCACCACATCTGGCTGCTGCTTTTTACCAAAGTAGTCCACTCCCTTCCCAAGAGTCTGGAGTCAGAGCTGCTGCTGTGCAATCACATCGTTATCTTTAGTCAGTCAAAAAGTAAATAATCATTTTGGTGCTTTTTGTCCATATCCCATAATGTGAGACATGATGAGCCCAGTGCTGCAGATTTTTTGGTTAATTTCATAACAGAGTTTTTATGTTATCTGTCAAATCCAGTCTGAATTATAAATCTTTTTCAAAGCTCTGCTGTTGCAGACTACAAATCATATTAAGAATTTTCAAGATCACTGAGTTAAAGCAAGTTGGCTCTCATTAAGCCCATATTAAAGCTGCTACAATCTATGTTTTTGTATTAAAAATGGATGCAATGACTGTGTCATGTTGAAGGAGCTGCTCTTAGTGGTGAACCTGCAGAGAATTATTATCATCAGACTCAGCAGTTCCCCTCAGCCCTATGGAGCATTTTAGCATCTTTTAAATCATTGTTCAGGTTTTATGACCTGCAACTTTATTGTTTGGGTTCGGTCTCACTGCTCTCATCATCAGCATCATTTCCAGTCACAGTGGGCAGCTGTTTTAAGTTAGAAGAGTCAAATAACCCAATGTTAAACTACCTGGCCAGCACTGAACCCCAGACAGTCAGTCAGCAACTAGCTGGTTAGCCTTTAGCAGCTGAACACCCAGATATTCCCTATGGTTTGGAGGAAAAACAAAAAGTCTGAGCTTTAAGAGTAAATATTGGACTTGTATTTGTCAGGAGACCTGAAACACAACTGAATGATAATGTTGCTCCTTATCTTCCTGTTCCTGATGTGTAAACTTTGCTAACAATTTAAAATGTAAATAATACAGCTTGTTTACACTGTCCCCATGTGGCCATGAAAACAGGTAATGCGGGTCTAAATGAAGCTAAATCATTGGGATCGTCTGTGGTCTTTTCTGAAGATGGATAAATATAAAACTAACATAAATTTGCTTTTGTGACAAAAAAAAGTGTGAAATTCTGCTTCCTATTTGCCTTGTGGTGCCTCTGTAAATCATCAGGCACCTGTGTTTAAGTGCAGGCAGCTGTGAAAGGGCATAAATCACGTTGTCATAAATCAGTAAGCTTTTCGCGCCTCCTCAGCATCTATGCTGTTGGAATACATATCTGAAGATGGTTGATTTGTAGGTGCTCCTGGCTTCTCTTTCCCGTGAAGTCAAGACCGACCACGTCTGGTCATCCAGCAGAAAATACCGAGATAATTACAGAAATAGAGCAGCTGGAGAAGTAAATTGAAGCTGTGCCTCTGAGTTGGAGCCTTCCCTGTGAAAGCGACCTTACCTCAGCTACATCGTTCCACTCTTTTGATGCTCCAGGAGTTGTCTACTAAGTGGCGGATGGCAACGAGCCAAAGAGGTTATTGCAAGTTTAGAGCTGGCTCCTTCTGAAAACACCAGCCACTGCATGAGCTATTGATTGACGCATGCCTCACTCTGTGGCTGCAGACGCTGCCAGGGTTCCCCTTCTCCCCTCACTGCATCTCTGCCACACTTTCTGATCCAACTACTGAGAGGAATCCAGCTCAGTAAAACTCCTCTCCGTTTTTAAGGCGCCTGGAGGGAAACACTTGCTGTTTGCATAAAATTACTACTGGTTTGACTGACACAGCAGCAGAGAGGCCGCCTCTTAACCCTCCATGAACAACGTTTGATGATCAGCATGGAGATCCTTTTAGAGTTAGATCAGACTTGATTGTGTGTTCAGGCCACGGAAAAGTGATTCTGAGCTTTAAAAAAACAGAAAAGTTTGAGTATTTTTGCTGCACTTTAAATGTCAAGATGTGTCGAGAACACTTTGAGGGACTGATATAATCACTCCACACTCAGAGTAATATAGCACCGGCACTCTTGTAGAAGTTTTGGGTGAGAAATGAGGCTCTTAGTAATTCCATTAACAGTATCATTTTCAGTCTGAAGAAATAGATGAACAAACTATCCAGAAGTTAGCTGCAGTATAAAATACCTTGCTGGCAAATGGTGCTCATTAGTTGGCAGACAAGTGGAACAAACAGACATCTGGTGTAGAGAGTTTGGTTTATGCTGAGTATAAAAGATAATTAAATAGCAACAGTGAGGAAAAGCATTCATTAAGTATTAATTCAGCCGGTCTCCATGTGAGGTGAGTCGATTCTAACCCTCGCATCCGGCTGCAGATCAGCAGTGGTGGAAGCCAAGTTAGTTATTAAAGCTCCAGATGTGGCTAAGCTATCCACGACCCTGCGACCAGCAGGAGGACGGTACAACTTCTTCTCCTCAAAGTTCATCCACTGTGTGTTTTTGAATAAGGAGATATTACTGGAGGTGAGGAGCTTTTATCCTCATTCAAACTACTTCAGGGAAAATAGACAGAAGCCTCAGCACCTGGCAAAGTAATCACTAAGTCACCGGGACTGATCGATCAACCCTATCAACCCTATCAACCACCTGCTGTATCAATTTGTACACTCAAGTTGAAAGTCGTGTTTACTGGCCCTTTAGCTGTTTCATCCATGTCTCAGACATCAGCATTAAAGTGCTCACTGACTGTGTAAGTAGCAGCTTGACGAAGCCATTCCAACTCCAGGTCCACTTATAAGCTTTGTCCTTAAGCTTTCAGCCTGATGACGTGGTCTTCATCAGTGGACATGGAGATGGATCTGTTGATGTGCAGATCATCTCTTATTTTTAACAGGTGGCTCATATCAGAGGGGCGTCAGCATCAAGTTAAGTTATATGATTAAAAACTTGGGTTGAAATTGTTAAGTCCAACTCATTTCAGTGGTGGAAGTAAAAGTCATGAAGATTTGATAACAGTAACTGCAGTTTATTATAGCTCACAGGATCCAGCAAAGCAAACAGTCGTTTTAAATAACCAGTCAGGTGATAATTGGCCTTTTTACCATCAGTCTGTAAGCAACCGTGTGATTTGATTATCTGCTCACACAGCACAGCAGTTGCAGTGACAGGAGCTGGTTACCTGGCTGAGCAGCTCCTCACAGCGAGGAGCCGCTCCTGCTTGTTACTCTGGTCCCTGCAGCACAGCAAACTGACCCACGGTGAGAAAGTGATGAAAAGACCGTTTCTAAAGTCAAATCGTTTTTGTCAGATATATTTTGTTCATGTGACATTACAGTTAAAGTAGCCTGCTGTTTGTTGCTACAGACGCCCAGTGCATAATCCTGCAGATGTATAGATACTGTGTCACAGCCTCAGTTATCATTATGTTGCCATTTATTCTAATGTAAATCTTTGACATCTCTTTTATGTGACAGAAAGGCCTAAAAACTGAAAAACAAATGCCTGAAACCACTGGTCAGTTAATCAAACAGCAGTCATTTGGATAATAGATTCATTTTTAAAGTAGGACCTCAGTGTTTTAAACTATGAGAAATTGATTCTTATATTATTTTGAGTGATTATCTTGTGATGCCAATTTTTATTTTTTTCTGCCATAATCCACAAACAATTCATCAATTAATAACAGAAGTTATAGATTAATGAAAAACCAAATACATATATAAATATAATAATAACTTGTGACAGCTTAAGAAATACTGAGCTAATGTCAACAGATTCATCTCCGTGGCAACTGAGCAAACTCCAACTGCCTGTGAAGACCAGTGGGCTTTAATTAAATCATCTTCCACTGCTGATTCACAACAGCAACTGATAGTTTGACTCTACATTATGTAGCTTGAAGACACAGCAGCTTCAGGGAGCGCAGACTCACTGAGCTGTGTAAAACGTTGTGGGCTGCAGGAATATAAATGAATTTAAATGACCTTTAACAGCTGAAGCTAAAGCAGAAGTTCCTCATTACCTATATATAATATGAAAGCCTTGTTAAAAAAAGAACAGTCATGTCTGCAGATGAACATCTTCAAGCCTCTGCAGTGGTTACTGTAACATTTCTTATGTGTTGTTCATTGTGAATTCAGACATGATGGAGGCTCTAATGCTGTTGCTCCTGGTAAGAAAAAGTGAAAATCTGAAACTTTAGAATTCTTCAAAGACTTTTGTAAAGAAGAATCAAGCTTTTGAGAAACTGGAACAAGCAGCTCTGAAGGTTTGGAGGCTCACACACAGGTAATGAACCACATTTTTGTCAGGAAGAACCCAGCACTGGCTTTTAAAAGCCACTGGATTTTTTCCAGACACAAGTTTCCCTGGCAGCTGCACACAGACAAATGGATATGTGTCTAATGAAAGGCTTTTAGGGGGTATTGATTTTTTTTTTTTTTTCATAAGTATGGTCGGCAGTTTTGTCCTTGACATATATTCGGATAAGTATGCAGATGGAAGGAAAAGAAACCCTGACACCAAGATGTGTATGAGCACTTTGTGCCTGGGTTTCTCTCAGCAGCACAACAATTATTTTCTCTGTGTGATCACAAGTGGCAACTACAGCGTTTAAGATGTTGTTACGCCCATTAATGAGCTAAATGTCTGATCGCGTCTCAAGCAGCACTAAAGACATTTCTGATCTCCCCCTCCTCGCCTCGGGGCTCACCCTGTCTGTGCACTGCTGTCCGTGTACATCATTCATCCAAATATCTGCAGTGTAATCACTTGTGCAGAAACCCTCTCCTATATTCCTCCCAGTGAGGAACTTTGAGATGCAAGTCAGCAGTTTTTACTTTGTGTGACCAGAGCTGGAGGCTGTCATTACACTAATGCAGCAGTGCTATCCAACAAAGGATCTGCCACCGGAGGGAAAAAGCCTTCAGACCACAGTAAATGCAGGTCTTAAGATAATAGATAATAGACCTTCCTGCATTACAAACTCACATGTCTTTGCCTTTTTAAACAGTAATTACTAATCATTACAACTCTGAAGCAGCAGCGTTTTTCATATGGTAGAGAGCTCTCTTCCAGGCAACAGTTCATTCATTATCTTAAAGCTGTTTTGACATTGCATTAGTGATTAAAACCAGAAATAAACACACCAGCCTTTTTTAACATCAGCCTGCTCTGTCAGAATCCCCGCATGCTGACTTCAAATGCCTGAAGTTTAGCTTGTGAAAGCAGGTGCTGGATCAGAAAGGTCAGCAGGTCAAATCCCAGAAAAGGTGAGGCACTTAACTCCGACACAGCAGCTCTACAACCATCAGCTGAACACAGCAGCACTGCGATCCACAGGCCCAGGTAACCCCACTGGGTAAATACACAATAGATTTATTGTGTAAATTCATGTCTTCTTTCCAGAGAACAGGCAGGTGATGTTTGTTAATGACCACAGAGCAGAGATGCATTTGTAATGGTACACAAGGGGGTTATAAACTGCTCCCACAGCGGTGATGTTTAGAAAGTTAATCTCGCTGTCTTTTAGTTTGTGAGGGTGAAGGCACTTTGTCATTTCATAATTACATCTGATGGAGCTGATATTTAAACAGCAACATTGTGCAACATGCTGGGTCAGATGAGTCAGACTCAACTCAGAGTTTCTCTGGATTGGGTGTTTTTGGTTCGACTTGCGGAGTGTGGAAGTAAACACAGTGGTACAGTTTGTACTTCAGCTCTGAGCAAAAAGTACAGAAATTACATTTTAAAGTGAATACATCATCCCCTGAAGAAGAGTTGAATCGGAAAAAAAGAAAATCTGTTGTTTCTTCGATACAACTACTTACAAATAACACAAAATTCCTGACTGCTCAACATGACAGTGTAACGATATTTACAGGAAATGGAGCAGGTTCTTTCCGATGATCTCTGTTGTCTCCACTGACAAATGGCCCTCAAATAGAAACCGTTTACACAGTTTCACTGCTCTAAAATCTCAACGCTCTGCAACTAAGAACACATACAAATACACACAACACAATGGAAGTGTTTCCAACATCATATCCTGCTCTGGTAGCTGAGATGAATGACCACAGACTGATGACACTGGAGCAGCTACTTCTCCATTAGATTGGATTATGTAGTCCTACCAGTCCAGTTCCATCTTGGATGAACCAGGTGGTTACATGAGAACTATGCTCTTTGATTACGCTCTTCCTTTCAGGTGCATAAAACACTATTGAGCTCCACTTCTATGTCCACTCTTCAGACAGTCAACATATGAAGGAAGGTGGTGCCCACTTACAGCTACTTAGGTGAGCACTCCCTGAACACAGACATCATTAACCTGAGGAAACAGGAGGCTCAACAGATCCTTTGATGTCTGCGGTGAAATGCTGCTTATGTTTTATCAGTCTGTGGTGACCAGTGAACTAATTTATACTGCAGTGTGACCTGAACACAAGGAGACTGGCCAAACTGGTTACTAACTGGACATCTGAGACAACACCAACCAGCCTCTGCACAACGCCGTGGCAGGTCAGAGACTTTCATCTCCAGTTACACACAAATATATCTATAGCTGGCTAACAATACTAGCAGTGGTAAACATCTTCAGTGTAAAAACCAACATGTTACCTAAGTAAACCCACATAGGCTACATATAATCACCAATCATCAACACTATACCATCAGAGTATAAACGTGTTCTTAACTTGTAACTTAAAAGCAAAATGAAGGGACACATGTCAATAAGACTATTTGACTATGAACTGATGGCAGAAACACATGCTGTAAATAGATGTCAATATCATCCTGCATTCGACAGTGATTTCAGAAGAACAAACACTGATCAGTCTTCAAATCACTCAGTATTTCAACTTCTACCTCTTTGATTTAGAAGTATAAGCCTTTACTTTCATTTGTCTTTTTTTTCTTTTTTCTTTTTTTAATTTAGGCTCTGATTATGTTTTAGGAGGAGAAGATGCCAAATAATCTCCCCATGGTGGTGCAGAGTTTTTAGCAGTAAATGTCAGAAAATGTTAGTGAGGGAATCAGCACGACTGTGCTTCCATAAGGCTGAAGATATAATCAACATTTTCTCCTTGTTATGTGTTGATGTTTATTCAGAGTTTGATTTGCAGTTGCAAAATCTCCTGTGATATTTGACTGTTTTAAAATTAACCATAAGTGAAGAGACTTTGTTCACTCTGGAGATACGTAAACCCTCTGTAGACTTAACCAGGCAATGAAGTAAGCAGTGGAAATGGAAAATATCTTCAGGCCAGTGACTCTCAATACAAACAAAGTCAAGACTGATGTTCCAGGGGTTTAAGAGAAAGGTAATAGAACCATCAGACTGGACATTTATCTGGAGTTTATTTTACCATCTGAAGTTTTGTATAATTTATACCACGTCCACTCTCCTAAAGATCCCAATCAAAAGCAGCCAAGTAAAACCAAATGATACCTATTTACCTCAGCTTCTTCTCATCTTATTCTAACGTCAGCTATTGAAGGTTGGATCATTTCTCTCAAGTAACGAGCTCCACGCTTAATGCAAATATCTAATGGAAGCAGCACTACTTCACTGCACCGACCACCTGAGTGATGATGTGACATTTAACTGTAGCACTGAGGAGTTAGAAGGAGCAGCAGAAAACGCTCTCAGCTACTTCCTCTGAAGGTAAAGTTAAATCTACCTTTCTGTTGCACCGCACACGTTGAAGTGAAAAACAGACACAGCAGACCCCCTGAAACAAATCCAGGCCAGCTAACTCATTAAACCTGGTGTGATACTGCTGACCCGGACCACTGAGCTCCAGGTTGATGACTTGCTGCTGGCAAGGACACACTCCTTATTTGTGCTGCTGGGTCCGTCTTGTGTTTGAAGACTTTTCTGCTCTGGTTTTATACAGATGGACACTGAAACAGCAGGTGATTTCACTGGGCTTTTTTCCATTAACATGTTTCTCTCCACATCACCCTATGAAACTTTTAGGATGCCAGCTCCCTCCAGACCTCTTTTGTTCTCTGGTTGGTTGTTGAGTTAATCTTGGTGAGGCTGTATTTCTACAGGCAGAAAACTTAAGTAGGAAGAGGAAAGAGGTTTTTTTCAGCCTTATCCTGTATTCAGCTCTGGCACGGAAAGCTCAGCCAAAGTAGAATGAGTGAGTGGAAAGCATCATCACACCGTTTGAAAAGGATAAGAAGAGGATTATTACACTGAGCCAGTAAAATACTTCTTAAAGTTTTTTCTGTCAAAATGCCCCTGGAGAGACATTTGGCCATGGATGTTCATTTGATAGCTTTAATTTGAGGCAAAATGGACCATTTCAATTTAATTTACCAGTGAACGTTGTTGTCTGAAGGTGGGCACGTAATGATCACAGCTAAATCTGCCCTTTTATTTCTCTTCACTGTTCTAGCTATTAAGTGAAATTAGTAACAGTGAGGTTGAAAAGGTTTTGACGGTCCAGGGAGGCTCCGTGCTGAGAGCTGATGTGGTTATTTGTGTAAGTGTGGTGGGGTTCATGAGAGATATCCAGTCACATCCCATGGAACAATATGGGAAGGAGTGCAGCACAGTTTGATTCTTTTAAATTGGAAACAGTGCTGGGCAAACTTCAGTGTGCATCATATGAGGACAGCCCGGTCCATCGGAGACCTGTATTAAAAGATGGCTACAAATTACAGATTTTGTGTCGCTGCGTGCACGTCCTGCTATTTTAAAGTAAATGGTTCAGAGTGTCCCTCTGTGTCCTCCTAGCCCACACGCTCATATCATTAGCAGCAGTTATGAACGTTATCTTTGATCTGAAACATGTGAGGAAAGCATGAACCAATTTTACACACCTAGTTGAGTTTGCTGGTCATGACAACTCAGTCCTGCAATATCATCTGGAAGAAACGCTCATCAGGTTATCACAGTTTGGGATTGAAGGGTCTAAGTTTACACCCTCATTATAAACTGAGGGAGAGGAGATTTTAAAGATGTTTACCAGGCAAGCAGTGTCTAAGGAAAGATGTGATGTTGTGCTGTATCATGGGAAATGCAACATCCTGTGTTTTTGTGCTCACAATACAGAGCCACAAAGTTTGGATATTTCTGCTTCAGTATGTGTGTGTGTGTGTGTGTGTGTGTGTGTATGTTTGCTGTTTGCGTGTTTGCTTATTTTGATTCCCCCAACTTTCTAAAAGTGAAGTAATAAGTGAGTGGAGTGTCCCTTAAAAGTTGATGGCACACATAGTTTAGGATGCTGAGTGTTTCCTTCAACATGCCGGCCTGGTCGTGATACTCCTCAGACTTCCCCAGATCATTCAGACATATGAATTAGTAAACACGCGCTTCTGGCAGCGGCAACAAAGTTGTTTTAAAGCCTTGCAAATGAACTTTAGACCACATCAATCATAGTATCTCCAAAGAGCTAAACTGGCAGCAGCTTCATGATTCATAAGATGAGGTTAAATACACTTTTTATTCACAGGTAAAAATGTTAACAGCAAACATTCAAAACACAAACTCTGCTTTTGTTATAGACTAGCAAGCTGTTGCGTTTATGGGCCTTGATGAGCCTGCGCTGTCTGGGCCCCAATCACTTTGATCTGTTCCTCTACATCAGTCTGACTGGTGATGGACAACATGAGCTACCAGACAGATGTGGCCTAAGAAAACATCAGGATGAGAAGGAGTCAGGTGGATTCACTGCCGCTGTCCTCCTGTGGAACTTACTGTTGTCTTGTTGAAGAGGGGAATCGTTAAAGCACAAAGTCACTGATTGTCACAGCAGAGGAGAGCGCTGCCGGGCTGCTCCAGAGCGGCTATGTGTTGCATGCCTCAGCGGGGAAAATGTCTTCGTATGCGGGCGGCAGTTCACTGGGGAGCGGGTAGGAGAAAGGGAAGCAATGATTCAGCTCCGGGTCCGTGGGCGAGTATCCCGGCAGCTCGATCGACGGGTGTCCCCCGCACTGCACTTCTGCACCTGTCTCGTCAAACACGTTAAAAACACCCAGGTTGATGTAAGACACCGGCTGGAAATCCGCCGAGGAGCAGTCCCGCTCCTCGCTGAAGAGGATGGCCCCGGCTCTCTGTCTCTGAGACTGTCTGCTCCTAGAAAACTGCGCTGTTTTGTACCTTTTGATGACCAGCAGGTTGATGAGCCCGAGGAGGCACTCCAAGGTGCTGAGAACAGTGGAGATGACCAGACTCCGCTGGTAATCCCTCAGCTGCTCGCAGGCAGGGTTCACAACCACAGAGTGGAAGCAGTAATGGGAATATTTCCTCTCCACCAGAGAAGCCGTGTCCCCGTCCACCACCGCGCCGGAGAAGGCGGTGAGGACCCCCAACAAGAAGACCACAACCCCGAGGAGAAAGAAATTCCTGCAGCCGGGTTTCTCCATGCAACAGAGCAGCGCGGAGCCCAGCAGCACCTGCCCGATTCCCACAAGTAGCCCGGAGTAGAAAGCCCCGGCCGCGCCGCCGAGGTGGAAATGCGCTTTCACCATAGATCCCAGCGAGACGCATCTTAATCCAACGACAACTTCGCTGAGGGCGCACACGAAGAGGAGGGTGCTGGAGAAGACGGTGCACAGTCCTTTCCCACTCAACTTCATTATATTCCACCTCTGCCGCTCTCGATCCCTCTCCCCCCTTCTTCATCCTCTTTCGTCCTCTCCTTCGTCTCCTCTGGAAGCACTCTCACATTGGGACATCATCTGCCGGTGACTCCTCCGGTTCAGAGCGGGCGATCCTCGCCGCTGTGGCGTCTCTCTCGCATCCCCGCCGCTTTACGGGAATATATAAATAATTAAAGCAGGAACGCGTTCCCTTTCACACTTACCGATAGCCTAACCCATACACACCCATAGACCGATTATCACTGTAGCTCCAGATCACCAAACCGCCCATCACACTCCTGACACACTCTCCTGTCTAAAAGTTTTTTTCCTTTTTTCTCCTCCTGGAGAGAAGCTGATCTGCAGTCCGCTGGGCTGACTGCTGTTTGCCGTGTTTGTGGCAGAGAAGGAGGCGGCTGCTACAGCCCGAGATGCCTGAAGGTCCCGTGGACCAATGACCAGTGACCCACGGGCCTTCAAATCACTGCAAAGCTCCTACAGGGTCTCTAAATGCGTCCCACGGTGAGCGTTAAATGGAAACGTGGATGAACGACTTTTAATTGGTGATCAAGAAAATAAGCACCAGCACAAATCACTGGCTCTCAGGAACATTGATTTCTTCACAACCCTTTAAAGCCTCAGTAAAATGAGCCTGGTAGCAGAGAGGGAATAATTTTGATTTGTACTGTGAGCTGTTCCTGCAAATGAGAGATCATTTGAGTTTAGGTGGAAGCACGACGATATAACTCCACTTGACTCATTCCCATGGTTATTATATATAGGTTACATACTGTATGTATTTACGTCATCCTTTCATGTGAGGGCTGTAGTTTACCAGATGGGTCTTTCGGGAAACCATAAACAAAAGCATTAACCATATTAATAATGGAGAAGCGCTGACGGAGGTTGTGCGCTGTCCGTGGTGCTGAAGCGTCCAGCCCGGGCCAGATGGCAGCTGACTGCAGCCCTCAACATCCTCCCTCCTAGCCAGCATCCTGAACAAACCCACCAGACGTTTATAGGAGAAACTAAACTTCTCACTTCTATTTAGCAGAGATTTAATAACCTGTTGTGTAGGTGGTAACATAACTGTGGTCTTTCTTTTTTCAGTGCCTAAAAAGACCTTGTGAGATTCACGGAGAGAAAGAAAAATTGTGCACTAGAAGGCGAAATTTTGCGATGAGAAATTCTCTGCCTTGATGCAGAAGGACATACCATGTGAGTCACCCAAAGCCCGTGCTGTGAAACCTAACAGAAGCTGATTCAGCCCACTGTTAAAAGTAAATGTTTTAGTGTGAAGTCCAATATGGTTCCTTTTTAAAGATGAAAAGAGCAGGTGGGTGAGCTGGGTATTCCACAGTCCACCTGACAGCATCTGGAATGCAGAGATTTAATTTTACACGTGGCTAGAGGTGTGGATAAGATATCATTAAAGCTACTACAGTCCATCCAGAAGGGAGCATAAACGTGTCTATACCAAAAGAAATGAAAAACCTGCTGCATGGTAGTGGAGGAAAAGTCAGGATCTGACCAGTGTCACTGTGTTTCATCATCTGGGAATCACTTATGTCTGGACTAAAGCTTCTTCTGAAGTGTCCAGTAAATGTTGATTCCACAAAACATGTTAACAGAGTGATCTGCCAATGGAAAGGAAAAATCAGGACATCGCTAGTGTTAATGGGGTTTATCCTTCGGGAGCCAAGAATATCGACACAGTGTCCTTTGCCAGTCTTCTCCCAGTAAATGCTGAATTTACATCATATGTGAAAAGTTTGGCTTGTGGAGGAGGAGGACACGTCAGGGGATCAGCAAAGTTCATCCACTGGGAACCATGATTATCTATGCAAAGTTCCTTAAACGATCAGTTACTTCAGTCTGGATCAAAGAGGTGGACTGACTGACAGATCAATATTGGTGATAGTGTCATGAAACCTGAGCTGAAAACATTAGAAAAAAGACCAAATGACTAAAGTTCAAGGTCAAATGATCTTATCAGTGTGACCTAAAAACTGTTGAAGTCTCTTGGATGTGATTTGTTTCCAATTCATTTACCCTGGACATGGAAACTTTCAGAGGACAAACACAAGTCTTTGACTTAATGAACCTAACATTTGAACAGGTGCAGGTGGGAGAATTACACGAGGGAAAGACCTCATCCACCCATTCATCACAATGAACCACCTCATTGACTGTACCAGTACAGCTGCCAGTAAGTGCATGTGTGTGCGCATGCCTGTGTGTGGGTCTAATTAGGTCATAATTACTTTGCATAGGTTTACAGAAAAGAGAAGTTGCTTGAATGACGAGCTGATGATCTGCTGATTAGCTGATCGATTGGCAGTCCTGTTTACTGCCAGTAATGTGGGTGTCGACACATCAGCATCAACACTGAGAGAGACTGCACCCGTCACTTCACATCCTTTGACCACAACAGACCAGGATTCAGCAGAAAGTACACACAGCTCTGAGTCCACCCCTCTGTCACTGTATTGTAAAGTGCCTGTGCTTTGCTGATCAGCAGATTCAAACCAATTTCCACAGTTTTTGCTCCATGATTTGGGCATTGTCCAACACTGTAACTGTGATTACATGCTTTACAGTTAAACTAGGACCAGGACAGCTAACAATATACGCCTTTAGTTAAGGCCCAGGTACATGCAGCATGCATTTCAATTTTAGGGGAAGCTCAATCGTCCAACAAATTTGATGAAGCAGAGGCTGTTAACAGCATATGTCTTTCCTCTGGGCCTTAGGAGCCTCTCTCACCCCCATAACACAGACAATTTCCCTGTCATGGTCACAAACCTGGAAGATGCTGCTGTTGAAGAGGGAAGTAAGTCCCATCCTGAGGTAAGATTGCCCCTCTAACACAGGGCAGAGAGAGGTACAGGATTATCTGAAAATGTATTTAATTTCAAAACAGATTCCCTGCAGGAAGAAAAAAAAAGTCAACCAAACATAAACGTGGACTATCTAGGGACACACACAAACACTCAGAAAGGTTGAACAAAAAAAGTCACCTTTTCTCCTTCAGGAATACGCTCTCACTAGAAGTCACTGTGTGTGTGTGTGTGTGTGTGGCGCGCGCCAAGAGTCAGCTGTGAAGGGACTGCCTTGGCATCTCAGCTGCAGTTTTACAGCAGCAGTTACAACAGCGGTGACAGGTCAGCCTGTAAAATCCTGTGTTAGCCTATAAATATTAATGAATCCAGAGCAGTCTGTTGTTGCCTGGAACTGGAAGGGACAATATTTAAAACAAAAGGGGAATTGACTAAAAACTATATCCAATCGATACAGAGGAGGAAAATCTGTCAGGTGGCCGGTGTTGGACCATAGTTGAATGGGCAGAATAAACACAGCAGCGATACACTGATCGATATCTTTGTATCAACAACAGCGCAAATTATAATGTGTGATGTGAAAGGTGTTGCTTTAAGTGACTAATCCACCAAAACCCTTCACTCCACACTGCAGTTCACTCGTGCTCTACTGAGCTTTTTGGCCTTTTGGAGCTTCAGTCTTGTTCTCACCAACAGCTCTGACTGACCTGATTCACAGCCGTGACAGGCTACAGTAAAGAAAACAATCTTCCCACCCAGCACTGAATCATTTATTGTTAGCCGGTGAACTTATACTGGAGTATTTGGCAGTTAAACCAGAAACTATTTTTTTCAGAAGGTGGTTGTTACCAAATGTGAGCTAAAAGGAGAAGAGAGGTGGAGTTTCCTCATGTCTGTGGGGTTTAAGTGTCTGTTAAAACATAATCAACTTTAGAAGACTTTTGAATCAAACAGAGGGAAATACAACCCCCTGCAGCAAAGTGAACATCAACTTTTAATGTTAATGTTACATTTGACAGTTACTTATTTCACAAGTTTAACAGAAACATAAATTAAACAGTAATAGGTATGTGTAAAAGTGTGCTCAGTACACTTTAACGTTGTAAGGTCATATTTTAATTTTACTCTGCTGGTCCCAAGTGGCCATAAATAAAGTGATGCAGCTTTGAGTGTTTGGACAGTCATGTTTTCATCTAATAGCCTGTTATATGTTTTTCTTGTGCAACCTTGAACAGATGTTGAGAAAACCAAAAGAACATCAGCAGACTGGGAGCGGTGGAGCAGCAGGTTTAACATTACTTACAGTAAATGCTCTTTGAAAGGTTGTTTCACCATGAAGAGAAACACAGCCTGCAGGAACACAGGATCAGCCCTCAGTGTTGCTGTCACCATCATTAGTCACTGTCTTAAAGAAATACTTAGTAAATTCATAACATTTCTTCCGATTATCTGAATCAAAAAACAGTTTAATTTGATCGTCTTGGTGTAATGATAGACTTCAGTGACCAGCTATGAAAGTTTTTAATTGGTTTCCAGGAAGTGACTTTTAATCAGAAAACTTGTGGAAAGCTATATTTTTCAGAGAGCAGAAGCAAGAGACGTAAAGAGCTGAGAGTTGCCCACACTAACTGAAGGCTGTTATTATAGAGGCGGCAGTTTGTGTTAGAGTTTGGTCTGTTCATTTAAGTCGTTTCATTCTGTTACAGTTGAAAAACAAGAGACAACAAGGCTAGAGTCAATTATAAATCATCGTTTAGCTGGATGGTCTGGGGACAGCAGATGCAGAAATTTGATAAATACCTTAAGTATGTCTCCTGCACATTCAGTGCCTTCACTGTGGTTGTTCCACTACACAACAGAGATGACTAGTGGTGTTAGTTTTAATGCATGCCCATGTAGTTTTGTTTTGATTATGTTGGTATTGTTGGTATTATGCTGGCTTTTAGCGTGACACTGTAGAAACACACAAGAAACACTTCACTGTCAGCAATCTCATGAAAGGAGCACAACCAGTATTGGTTTAGTTCATCTCTCAATTTCGGCCACGTCCTTATACTTTTTTCATTGCCGTTTTCTCGTGATAACTACTTAATATTTCGTTATCTCAATATAACAAAGACTGTTTTCTCGTGATGACGAAATAATCGTAGAATGTGTTGACATGGGTTTCCTAGCAACAGAGTTCACTAGTGGAACCATTTCCAATTACAGGAATTTCTGCTCTGACTTCATTCACAGCAGCAGTTAAACAGTTAAAGGATTTAGCAGCTAAGAAGACACGTTTTTTTTCCTCAGGTGGTGGTTGTGACCAAAATAGTTAGCTGTCAAGAAACAGAAAAGAAGTGAGTGCTGATGTTTCCCTGTGTCTGAGAAATTAAAGTGTTTGCTGATGCGTTAACCAGATCCAGAACAGAACAGCTTTAAAGATGGGTCAGACTAGACTTTTTATATACAGTCTGTGGGTCAGACATGTAGGCTACACTTGGTTGTCAGTTTCATACTACTAACTATTGCAATGTAACACAACAGGCCAATGATCAATGCTTCAGTTTGAGCTTAGTGTAGCCAGGCTAAATCATGTCCTCAGACGGCTGGGCACTGGAGGTTTTAGTAATTGCAATTCAAGAAGCAGGTTATTTATAGAGCTCTATTTTCTCCTATATGCATGCTGGGGGGAGTAAACTACAGGGCTCCTAGTGACTTCCACTCAACAAACATCAGTCAGTGTAAAGGACTAATTGTCTTTTGTTGGGGTCTTGACGAAATTAAGAAATCCTATTCTGTGAGCGCAATTGTGTTTGTGGAGTGGCTAGTGTGCTAAAAAAAAAAAGGCCAGCCACTGTGTCTCCAGTATTCAGTATTCAGTCAGGTACCAACACAAGTCAGCGGACCATTAATTACTTTGTATAGGATGTGTTTTGTATTGAGCTTTTCATGTGATGCTCTTTGCTTGTGAAACAGAGGCTGAGATGATGGTAGCCTGCTGTGTATACATTACTTTGTAGTGGTGTTTTGGCGTTAGATTCATTCTAAATCTAGTTTTTATTTGTGTGTAATATCAGTGGATAGAGACAGTGGTTACACCGTGACTCTTTAAATCCAGTTTATTCTCGACTTCAAAATAAAAATCTTAGCTAATGAATCCGTCATGTCTTCCACCATGTGGGGGGTAAAACAGTCAGACAGGTGAGGGGAACAACATGAGTCATGAGTTAATTTGTCCTCCTGCTTTTGCCAAACTTGTAGGTTAATGTCTTCTGAGCTCCTCCTATTGGTGCCTATATTGAATAGCATTGTGACTATGTAGTATAAATTAAAAATGTGTGCTCTTTTCAAATGTGCTGTGTGACTGGTGTCAGCACTCTTATATCTCAGTGTAAAAAAAATACCACTTAGCTGACTCTATGGTAAAGACAGAGGCTCCAGACAGGACAGCTGTCTCAGACCTGAGCTGGAATCTGTCCAGGACTCTACACCAAAACAGTTAATCCACCGTGTTTGTGCATGCATCTCAAAAAGTGGCCTGTGTCCCCACCAGCCTTCATGATAACTGTGGGCATCACATATGGAGAGCTGAGCAGAAGACAAGATTTCTGGCTGCTGTCTGTCTTCGGTGTTATTTGTACCTGTGCTGGGTTTAATTAGTATTTAATTATACACTGTCTCAGACCTTTTTGTTTGTTTTTGCTAAGAGTTTAATCAATAGGGACCACTGTCCTCCAAACAGTTTGAGGTGATGCAGCAGGTGTCTGCTCTGTATTGTCTAAATGAAACAGTGTGGCCAATATTCATATTCACCTTGCAGCCTGAGTCCAGGGTCATGTGGCCTGTTTTGTTACTGCAGCCTTTTTGAGAGAAATATTTAGTAGCCGACTGCTACATCAGGCTAAATTAATCACACAATTTTCCTGTTATGTCACCGCTTTCATACGGCCCTCATGCTCAGTCATGTCATTATTGCTCATGACGTGAACGTGCTGATCACAGTGTCCTCCACGCTAATGAGGAAAAGCAGAGAAAAGCAAGCAGTGCTTCTCCAATATCAAGCATCCAGAGAATCAGTAATTACAAAGTGCTGGCTGCCTGGTTAGAAACTGGAGGGGATGAATTGGGTTGTAGTGTCAGCAGAAGTAGAAACAGCTGCATCTAGTGGAGTAAATCCATTTCCTAGCTCCAAGGGAGTCCAGGACATGAGGCTGTAAGTGTCAATACATGTGCAGTATGCTCAGGGGCTGGTTAGTTTGGTTTTATTCTGGCAGCACTGCTCAGAAAAAAATCATTTGGAGCAACTGATATAGATGTGGGGGGAAAAAAGAGAAGCCAGGGCTGAGATGTTGTGTGAGTCATTGATCGGAATGCAGCAGCACATCACTGTGTTTCATCTCTTATCTGCTTTATTGTGACAAATTAGTCTCACAAATCACTGTTTAATCACAAGACTTAATGTTTCATTATACTTTGTGTACATGAATCCTCTCACTAATTTCACCAAAACCAAACAGTCGAGACACGTTCTACTGGAGACGGTGTTTTACTTACAGACTTATTTGGCGTCCCTGTGTGACCATTCAAACACATCCCTGTATGAGGAAAACTGCTACACACTAATGCATCAGTTTCATCTTAAAAAAACATGTCAAAATGCTCCTGGTGGTAAACATTGCTCTCTAATTAGATATGAATTCAAGATGTGGACCAAGAGATACTCAATGATTATAAATTGGTCATTTATGTTTGTGCAGACCCACACACAGAGGTGTTATCAGCCCCCATAGCTGGGTGCTGCTGTCAGTAAGTCTGAAGAGTAAAAACAGCCACCTCAGTATATCTAAAGCTGCCAATAAATTGGATAAATGTATGACACTCTGTGATGTATAATTATATAGTCAGTAATAATTGTGGTTTAAGGTGAAGCAGACAGAAATGATCTGATGTAACAAGTCTAATTAGATTTCAGTAAGCAGGAGATTTACTGAAAGCTACTGACAAATATTATTCAGCTTGTATCTGTAGCTGTTGGTCTTAATTCCTTTCCCTACATGACCTTTTTAGTGGTTGTGTTAAGAAACTTTTTTCAGCAATAAACATTTTAGCAATTTACAGTAATATCAAACCACCTGGGTTGGTTCTGCCAACAGTATTAACAAAGCGGGACAGGAGTGGAAATGGTGCAAGTCTCCTGGAGGTTTAGCTCATTTCCTGCTGCTCAGACGGTGGCACTGAGGGTTCAGGGTTACTTGCCGCAGGCTCATTGGTGGGATCACTGCTTCCATATTTTCCCTTTAAAGAACGTCCCAAAAACAGCCAGTACTCCTTACGGATGGTGTCCTTCTCCTGTGCTAGATGTTCACAAATCTTCGGAGGAGGCAGAAAAGGTGAGAAAACAATATCAATTATATTATTTCAGGGTTCAAGTTTAAGTTGCAACAATTCTGATTATTTTTGCCTTCAGCAAAGCACTTACTTCTAGAGCCTTTCGTAAAGTTTCCTTTTGCTCCTCTTCCTCCGCGTTTTCCTTTTGGTTACTTATCTCCAAGGCATCCTCGTAGCAATCAAAGAGAAATGCTAGAAGGTAAGGTGAACAGTGAGTCTCCTTCAGCTGCAGGACTCTCTCTAGCAGACCTGGCTGAGATGACAGACCTATGTCTTGCAGCATCCTTGGGGATGAAGAAGAAAAAAGGATTCTGTCAGTGAGTTTTTCCATTTTTAATAACAGAGCCTCCATTCAGTTTTTCCCCTCTAGCATGTCATATATTGTGGATGTCTGAATGGGGAGGGCACATAAAAATGTCAGTGATTCTACTCAAGAATAGAAAATCTTTCGCTACAGCTCTCACCGGGATGATAAATTCACACAAAAGATAAAACATGTTTTCTATTTGCAGTTTTCCAGGGATTAGAAAACTGCAGAAAAAATGATTTGCTTTGTGTTTTTCATCTTACCCTTTCAAATAGTTCCACGCACTTTCATTGTGGGGAGCCTTCCTGATCTGGTTCAGACAGTACCTTGCATCAGTAACATAAAATAAAGGATTGGTCAAATATTAGCAGAAGAAAAAAAGACTCCTTCAGAACTGTACTGTCTCCTCAACACTATCAGAGGTGCAAATTAACTACTCGGCCAAATCTTGGATATTCTGAGACAAAGTACTCACTGTATCTCTCTCTCCACAATGGCTGGATTGGAGAAACCTGTAGTGTGAGAAATCACAAAATGCCTCTGGTTCCATGCAGAGTTGTTCCTCACATCTTCTTCCAAAAGATTTTCCACAAACTCCAGCTCATTATCCCAGAGTTTGTACTCCTGGAAATTGAATAAAACAAGTGTTGGCATCAGATCTGTTTATGCAATCATGTAGTGCTTTTTAGTGGTGGCCCTGCCATGCTTAACACAAATAACGCCTAAAGGAGGACTCAAACAAACAACCAAATTAATAAGTGAAGGATTCAGTCTGGCAGAGAGGTTCACTGTGGGCAGAAAACTGGATGTTGTCCCTCAGTTTAAATGCCAAACTCTGCCAAGAGCTCCAACACCTACCTGGATGACCCACTGTCTGTGCTGCCAAGCGTGGTAGTTCTTTGCATCTTGGCTGAGAATGTCTGCAATGAACTCCAGTTCCTCGGAGGGGTCATTCAACCACTCCACCACCATACGTCTGTGATGCCTGTAAGACCAGTTAGGAAACCCATCCTTCTATTTAATGTTTTCATTAAACTGAGAAATAGAGATGTCCTGCTCCCCCTCCCTCTCTTCTGTGTTTTTTTCCCAATGTCAGATAATTAACAGTGGATATTGTAGATAAACATGACACGGAACAAATTTGCCAGCACTCACCAGACTTGATAGTTTTTGGGTTGCTCCTCGATGATGTTAGTAATGTACCTCATCTCCTCTCTCAGGTCCTTGGACAGGGCTTGCAGTAATACTCGCCGGTAGTGCCTGCACATTATCAAACCCACACTGTGTCTACATTTCATTTCTCATAGGACAGACAGTCATTTGTACTGCTCCTTGTGACCCTGTGAGACTGAGACCCAACAATAAAATAATTTCTTTTGTCCTTTAGATTCCAGCTCTACATAATACACATCACATGACCCAAAGATTAAATTGCTTGCTACAGTCTAAAGCTTTGTTCAAGCACCATTTAGAGAGTCATTCAGTAGACTATAATCTTAAACTGAAAATTATCTTTCAAAAATGCTCTGCCTCCCCACCATAATATGAAAATGAAACAGTAATAAACAGAATTAGTTTTCCATGTTCCAAACAAGGACTGTACTCACCACACTGTGTAATTTGCTGCATTTAGCTCAATGGCATCTGCTGTCAAGGCGAAGGCCCGGTCACTTCTTTCATCATTCTTCAGCAGAGCACGGAAATAGTCGTACACATCTGAGACTGTTGAGGAGTACAATAATTATATTTATAAAAAAACAGCATACTGACTTAGACATCTGTAGGAATAAAATGTGGTCTTCTTGCACCTGGTTCTAAGTGTTTCTGCTGTGTATTTTAAAGGAGAACTGAAAAACACAACACTAAAATACCCCTTTGCTCATTCTGACTAACAAACACAAATAAAATATGTAAAAAAAAAATACAGTTATGGCATGAACAGTGCGTCACAGGGAGCTACAGGTGGTTACTTGTCAACTTCAACCTTATGGTGTCCTCTAGTACTGAACGTGACTCCCATCTATAACTAACAATCTTACACTTGTCAGAGTAGGCGATCTTCACGACAGGATTTGGTCCATCATCTTGCGGAACCGGCTCCAGGTCGGCCCACTCCTTTCTGTCTCTGAAACACAAAAACACGGGGGTGAATTTCCTGGCTGCTAACCTACAACATCACCAGGAGGCGGCTAAAGCAACTAGCTCTTACAGTTCCAGCTCACTATATTATCAGGCGAGAGCATTTGTTTAACAAAGGCAAAATACCATGACATGTAAGTTGGTGTTGCAGTGGTTGTTGTAACGTTATGTAAGAACACTGTAAATATTCACTGTGTTAGGTCTGTGATGACCCTACTATGGACAGGGCGGAGAACTGAACCAATCTAACAATACGCGCGTTTTAGCAGTTTACTGTGGCGTCCATTGACACCGAAGACAATGTAACTCTGGCAAGTCGCTCAAGAAAGTGACGTTACACTATAAGTTATCACACATTACCATGTTATTACAAACTTAAGTTTGTGGAGGAAGAAGTAGTAACTGTTAAAGCAGCTACCGGGCTAACCACTCAAACATAAATAAAAACTGTTATCCAGACACTACCTGTAAAATAAATATCGCGTCGGGTCAACAACATAATCATCCACGAGCTGGTCTTCGGCCTCTACATCAAACTCGTTGTCTTCTTTAACCCCTACAGATTCATTTAAAGTTTCTTCGACACCTGACATTGCTAACTTGTTAGCTTAATCGCCTATCTGCTCCGTGAGGCAGGAAGTAAACGTAACATCCGGTGAGGCGGAAAGCTGCCTTTACGTACTGTAGGAAACATTGGACTTTTCACAACGATAACTCCAACTGAATGTCTATATGACGGCAGAAAGGGGTCGTGTAACCAGCACATGTGGGAAAAACGAAGAAAGTGATGCCTACGTAAAACGAGCTGTGTAAATATCCAGAACTTTGTTGGCCAGAAACCTCAGAAATGTTCCCTAAGATCTAAGATGTCGAGATGTGACGTTTACGTGCGTGTACCTGGCTGGATCCAGACTAACCAGATTTTTCAAAATATATACAAGCAGTGTTCACTTAGATCGTATCAGGATCAACTATTTTGTTGTTTATGTTTTTCAGTTGCCGTCATTAAACCATTCTTTGGGGTGTCTGATTAAACAAACTGACTCTGTCAGTATACATTATTTACGATTGACTTGCTTCAACCATCTGTGAAGATGCACAAGATTTACATTGGTTTCGTTCACGTGAATTAAGACTCAACTTTGTGTGACCTTCCCATTTTTCACCCAGCTGAA
The DNA here is from genome assembly GCA_900303245.1 of Selene dorsalis. Taxonomy (NCBI): domain Eukaryota; kingdom Metazoa; phylum Chordata; class Actinopteri; order Carangiformes; family Carangidae; genus Selene; species Selene dorsalis. Next base: position 26,207 of record OMNW01031228.1, on the reverse strand, counting down.
TGTACTCATGACTCAGTAGTCTCAAGTCTTTGACAGTTTTTGTATTCATGTGTAAATCTCCCCTAAAGCTGGAGAGGACAGAGGAGACTTCAGGCCATTTCCCTCTACAAGTGTTAGGGGACCACTGAGCCTCAGCAACTTAAGAAGAGATGTATTTTCTGGCTCCCTCTTATGGCAGGATTTGGTTATCTTGCATTAGATTAAATAAAATGTAAGTTTGAACTTTTCAAACAACTCATTCACATTAAAATTTAAAACCTTCAGCTCTGATGTCTACTTAAAACTGTGTTTTCAGTTTAAATTAACCTTGGAACATATGAATCGAATCCCAAAATAGGAACAGAACTGTGATGTATTTGGAATAATTTTGTAAAAGCAAGGTCAAGCTGAACTTTATTTTCATCAACGACTCTGGACATTATAAAAATAAATAGATGATTCACAGTCAGTGGATCATAATACAAATTGTTATCAAAATTATGTATCAGCCAGAATGAAAAACTAAAGACATGCATAATAACCATTGCATCAACTTATACATGTTCTGAATACTTGTCTCCATTGTTTGCAATTAACAAAATCTGTTTTTGTAACAGAACATGTTGACAGAATATAAAATCACCATTCAAATTAGACAGCTATGCAAGTAGTATATGCTTCTTTCTGACAAAATTTCAATGATGGCTTGACCCGAGATGTGTTCAGTGACTGTCGTCTTGATCCAATCCATGTTTTTCAATGTAGCGTCTGGGAGAGAAAAACAGATAAAACCATCAGTCAGCCTTTCTGTCACTTCATAACAGTAACTGGTTACACACACTCACGCACACCTGATATAAATGGTGAACGACATGTTCGCCCTTTCAAATCTGCTTCTAGACTCATAGTGGTTGGAGAGTATCACTTCTCATGAGAAAAACTTTTGGCCATGTGTGGTTAATGTCACAAGTTGCAAACATTGTTATTAAAGTTATTATAGCACACACCTGAACAAACAGTTGGTAATTTACACATCCGGCGGGTACAGATTAACATTTCCATTCATTTGGAGTCATGTTTCAGTCTGACACCAATATTCATTCTCCTCCAGCTCCATAGAAAAATATCTGGCTCTGAGAGCTAATTGCTCCTCTGTGGTCAGTGGCTAGTTGGTAACTTTGTCTGCAATGGGCTCCCTACTGTATGATGAGTTCATTAAAGATTTTGACTGACAACAGTTGCCTGCCAAATCTAAAAATACAGTGAAAGAGATATTTGAGTTATGGGCTTTAAAACCAGAAACAATGAGCTAAATTCTGTAGTGGGGGCATAAAGATGCTCAAAGTCTCCACAGAGCTGGGAGAAGTGCAGTGCTGGATGCATCAATACAACTGACTCTTTTGTCATTAAACGCAGTTAACTGACCCACTGTTTCATATAAAAAGACTGATTATTGTGACTTCAAAGTTACACTAGGTATCTGTGTGCAGCGGCACCTACAATGTAGAGAGGTATGTGATCAAAACCTTTGAACTTCTTGACCTAGACCAGCATTTTTCAAACTGTGGGGCGCACCTCCCCTGGGGGGCACCAGAGTTTTTAAGGGGGGCTCACGACGTGAGAAAAAGAAAACTGTTAACATTAAAACAAAAGATGAGTAATTATATTGCAATACGATAAAATGCAATTTTGTAACACACAGGCTACGATTATGCTTTAGTTATGTGTCATGCAAACAAGGGCTGGTGGAGCTGTCTGTCAAAAGAGAAGGCAACAATGCCACACGTGCCTGGCCTCAAGCTCGGTTGAATGTAGCACTACATTGGCTGTGGAACTATCCCAGTAAAAAAAAGAAGAGCGTCAGGTATGTTGCTGAGTGTCAGGTATGCTGCTGAGTGTTTATTTTTCCTTTAAGGGGGGGCTTACTCTCTCACACCTTCAGACATTTGTCAGGTGTCATCTTTTCTAGTAGTTGATTATGTTTTAGGACAAAGAGCTCAGATAAAAATCTTGTGTTGGTCACTCAACTTCTCTCTCAATGACTTGCTCCCTTACTGCTGTGAACAAATCTGCAGGGCCTAAATTAGCAATGACAGGGTTATTTTTACATAAGACTTTTGCCTGGCACATCTGTAACACTATGTAGACTTAGTATTGAGTGACAGACACAACCATAGGAATAAATTCAAAGTAAATCTCAAACCAAATGAATATTGCATAACTGTTCATTCCTGCACAACTGCAAGATGTTGTGCATAATGAAGCAGCGCTGGCTGTTCGGAGGTGTCTTATTAACATGAGCTGAACAGACAGAGTATTTCCAGAGAGTGCAGAAATATATGATTAAAACAAATGTTAAGAGACAATCAGAAAATTAAATTTTCTGCCATGTAAGAATAAAACAAAGAACTAAGAATAAAAGCCCTACCTTCTTGCAAAATTATACAGCGCTTCTTTTCTCTCTTGGAGAGACAAATGTCTGTCAGCTGGTGATTTCCCGAAAGATTTGGCAGCAGGCTGTAAATGGAAAAAAACTTGTGATGCATGTTCTGCACAAATTAGATCTATTTAAGTCAGTGACAACATCAAGTAAGACTAAACTAGAATCCCCCCACATGTATGTGCTTACATGCAACTCATAAATCCCGAGTAATCTAGGGAATACTGACTTCATATGTTCACAGAAAATGGATCCTAAATGACAAGTTAGAGAGCTCGGAGACGCAGTGTGCAGAATCAGAGAGTCAAACCTTTATGGTGGGAGCACAGGGACCAGACGAGTACGAGCTCATCTTTGATGGCCCAAATGTAGATGTCCCTGTTGCTTCCAGTGAAGTTTCCTCCTTGTTCTCCAGAAGATTTGTTATGGTGGTGTCAACACAATTGGTTTTTGCTGTAGGTATTCAAAAGACAAGTGTAAGTGAATGAGCAGTTAAGGAATGGACAGAGCAGAGTGGCAGCACACAGCAACAAGGTGGCAGGGATGTTGGGTCAAAAAGTAAATGTGCATTGAAACAGTGTCATACCCAGGTCCTTTATAATGACATTCAGTGGGACATGAGGCAGCACGTCCTTCACCTGTTGGGCCATCTTAGAAATCCTATGATCATCTGTCCCCAAACTCTGGATAAAACCAAGTCCAATGGAGCCAGGTCTGACACCTAGTGTCAGGAAAAGAACAGTTGACTTCCCACAAACAAAGAGCTCAGTCTCTACATGAACAGAATTGGATGTACTGATGGATTATGCCATTTACACACTTGCAGCTGTTTGTGGTACACTGTGTCTTTTCCTTTTGATGTGCTCTGCTTTATCAGCTTTAGTGATCTTGGTAGAGACCAAGCTGAGTTCACTTGCTAGTAGCTAGAAGACACATAGGACAAACTGTTAGTGTATCATTGCAGCAAAAAAGCAGAATGACAAGGAAATAGTGAAACTAATGGGCAACATAAAGATGGAAAATCAGAAACCCAAAAAATGCTGGGTTTTAGGAGACTATAATTCTTTGAAGTTAACCAAAGAGGGATATGGATGTAGGCACTGGAGTCAGAGAAATGTATAAACTATAAAACTGTGTGGGATGTTTTTCTACACATTTGTTTTTAATGTTGCAAAGCTCTCTTTATGACTCCACTCTGCTGGTAAACATTGGTTTTACCTCCTGGACTTTGTTGGCAACCTCCTGTGTGGACTCGCCATCCTGTCTGGAGACTGGTGGGAGCCAACTGGGATCAAAATCACAAACCAAACAAATCAATGTTAGGACGATGTGATAACAGTCATAGTAGAACAGAAATGCTAAAATTCATCTTAAAAACTTCCTACAAAAGTAGTTTAGTTGAAAAGCATTTTAAACTCATGTTAAGAGACAAATGTGGAGTTGTTAGAGTTGTTATGTTAAAACCATTTGTTTGTTTTGTGTACTTGGTGAATCCAAAAAACCACCTCAGTTTGATGATGATTATGTAATTATCAGCCTGTGCGGAATTATCCTGAGTTGATTAGAAAAGCAATTGCTGATAGAAATAATGATACAAATTATTTAGTACCTTACATGATACACTGTACATGGAGCAAAAAATGTCCACAAAAGCTCCATCAGCCAAGTGGACTCAGGTGTGCTCTATGGACAGACAAAAGACAACAGTGTCAGTCACAGTGTTTTATTTCAGTGAAATCATACCTGTGATGGGGCGTTGTGGTGACGCAAACAATCCTGAAACCATTCACAAATAACTAGTAAAAGTCTAACTTTAGCCACTGCTGCACAGCAACACGAGAGAATTACTGTGAACTCAGATGGCTGGATTAGATTTAGGCTGCCCACACTAAGTAGCTTGCTGCTTCTTCCAGGAAATTTCACTCATTTTGTAATGATTTTCTACAGCTTAGAATGGTACGTAAAATGCATTACTCTCCCTCCATGATTTTCTTACCTCTTCTCTGAATTGACATTTTGCATTTTAGTATGCTGTTTAAAGCAGCCACACTGCTACCTTTTAGTTTTTATGTCACTACTAAACACACCATACATCTCTCATCACTGTAATTGTTTCATAGCATGTGTACACACAACATGTGATCGAAAATATGATAACATCATTTATCTTATCCTAAAAGTCAGTTGACATTACCAGAGCAATCAATGGTCTGGTCACCCGTAAGGCCACAGGCTGAATGGAGTCAGTCAGAGAGAAAGGCCAGGAACTAAAGGGACAATAATAAGATAAAATAGATTGTTAGTTGGATAACCAAATGAACAGAAAATTTTCAATACAGTCAGATTTAGTTCACTGTTTCCCCTACATTCGCTCAGGAGCACAGTGATGTCAAGCAGAAGAAAAATATTATGTAGTGTGAATTAATCAATGCTGCAGCTTCTCAAGACCAAGAAAAGTTGTAAGTTGTTTCCCCAACTGGTAGAAAACTGAAGCACAGTCTAAGCAAACATCTCCCAAAGAAAGGCTATCATTAGCAGTACAGTTTTCGCTGTAATGTTAAGGTAGCCACACTCACAGGAAATCATGTCAATTAGCTGGCTCTCATTACCTGTGCGTACGGTGTTACAATCCTCTGTTTGTAATCATGGCCAGTGGCTCCACAGTGCTACTACCTCACTTACTAAATAAACATCCTGTACAAAAACATCTTGATAGCTAGATTATATTTCTGTTTTCAGATGAGTGACCATGGAGGGGCTGAGCTTACTAAAGCAAATGTGACTAACAAAACCAAACTAATCACCATTTTAGTTAATGAGAAATTTCTTTTTGATGCACAAATGCTGACATTGAATGGTGTCCAGCTTCCAGTGTCCTGTTTCAGGTCAATTTAATCACTGTTAGGGTGTGATGAAACACTCATATTAACCACATTTCAAAACTTTGCAAAAAAAGAAGATTGCTGCAGTTTCACTTCCTTACATCAATGTCTCCACACAACTCTGGAGGGAAATGAGGGGAAACAACTGCCACAGTAATTCATCTCCAGTCTCAAAGTGCCACAAGAGAGGGATAATCATTTGTGTCTGGCTTCATCAGTGTTTCTTTTAACTATTAAAGTCTTGAGGGTTCGTGTGTGAAATACAGATGGAGCTCAACATGCAGTGTTGTGGTATACTGCTGCTTTAGGTGGTATTTAAGAAAGAATTGTCCAAAACCAGAAGAGCTGAATGAACTTTGAGATCTAACATTGTCTGGTTTACACTGCCATGCAAAATATTTATACGTACCTGAACTTGAGCAGGCCAGCACGGCCGTTTGTGGTGTCCTCTTCAGGAAACAGGAGCAAAGGTGCGGTGCCTTCAGTGGAACAATATCTCTGAAGAGACTCTCCTATTGCTCCCTGAACAGATGTTGAATGGATTTCAAAGAAGCCTCTGGCCCAACACACAAACCCTGTGGAGCCCTCTAGCTGGGGCTAATGAGCACAAGGAGACAGAGAATGATCACCAAACAGTGCTTCCAATACATCTAACAATGCACAGAACAATATGTCACACAAAGAAAAAAAAGACAAAGACATTTTTGTCACTGAAGGATTGTAAAACTGGCCCAGACAGTGAGCAGGTAAGACTTTAACACAGCTTCATGCACCACTACACACACACAGTCTCCCGTGCAAACATACATTTGTCATCTGCAGCCAAGTGTTTCTACAGAACATGATGTGCTTTCATCCTTGCAATTTCACCTAGGGAGCATTCGCAGAGCTTCAAAAGTAATGCTGACATATGGGTGATCTAAAAGGGTTTGCAACTGCTCCAGCTGCTAAAGGGATGTTCCGGCGCAAGTTTGACCCATGGCCTAAAGTACCATGAGACCAATAGAACATCCCCTGGAGAGATCGAGTTTGCCGACCTCAAACTTCTCTAGTATAATACGAAGCGTCAGACACCTGCTAGCTTTGCCTTGTTTCTATTAAAAAGAGACGAAAACAGAACTCATTCTCTTCCAACCACTTGCTTAAGCCCTGACAAGTCGATTACTGAATGCATCAGTGATCCTGTCTGTCTTCCCTATCTGTTTCTAACAATAACTAGCGTGTGTGGACAGGGAAATGAACGGAGTTGAGTTGCTCAAACTATCACAGTCAGCAAAGTGTGCCTGTATTTTTGGATTAAATCTCACTGGACTCCTTATTTTTCTACTGCATTTGGTAATCGACTTGTTAGGGCTTCTGCATTAGTAGGTAACGGCTGGAGGAGAGTGGGTGAGTTCTGTTTACGTCTCTTTTCAATAGAAACCAAGCAAAACTAGCAGGTGTTTGATGCCTCGTATTATGTGCTGGGACTATGTTTGTACTGTTGATGAAGTATGGTGCTGTTCTGACCATTATTTGTGGCTATGAGTGGCTTTTTTGATCGCGGTTGGTTGTGGCTACAAAGTCAGCAGCATTTTGCTATGGTGCGGTCTTTGCTCAAGTCGCTACAACTAGAGAAGTTTGCGGTCGGCAAACTTGATCTCTTGAGAGGGTGATCTACTCTGTCTCACAGTTCGTTAGACCATGGGTTAAATTTACACCGGAATATCCCTTTAACACAAAGCCCAATGAAAACTACAGACACAAGCATGGTCATGTTGTAAGGTTAATATATGACTACTTAATATGTGACTACTATATGATATGAATAGCTCTGATTTGAGAGTTGATTTTAATAGTTAAGCGCATTTCCACAATTAGTCACTGCACATGTAACAGCTAATGTGTGCTGACAGGTCGTTCAAGAGGCATGCAGTGTTCTTATGATGTGAAATGGCTAAAATGTTTAAAACATACTGCATAAAATAGCTTGGCAAAGATATGATGTAAAAGTCAAACGCTCACAGTATTGCAGGACGTCAGAAGGTTGATTATGTTGTGGTCGAAGTCTGTCACATGATTGCATATGTATAGCTTGGTGTTCTTGTCCCTGGAGCGAGGGTTTTTCTGTCTCACATGCATTCCAAGGACTGAGCACATAACTCTCACAATAAATCTGAAAGCAAAATAAGAAAAGTGGATGTAAACAGGATCTTTATAACAACAAGGAAAAAATTCTTTTTAACATACGATTAATCATTTTTAGCAACAGCCTAGATCATTTAACTCCAAACTCTCATGTTAAGGCCTTACCCTTTATTTGAATATGAGGTAAAGGTCTAATTTACAGAAGGTTGCTCTGTCAGCAGTTATAACTGAGAGTAGGCCATGCTGAGTTATTTTTAGTGGTACGCACAGAATCAAAGTACAGAAGTTTTATAGCTTAACTGTTTGATTATTTTGAATGATATGCATTAAAAAATGTATTAAAAAAATAAAATACTTGCCTTCTAACAAAGCTTTCTGGGAGTGCACAGCTGACCAAGAACACATGTATACCAATAAAAATCCGTATTAACATCAAACAGATGCCAACTGGAGAGTAAATCAGCAACAGTAGGAGAACAACTGGGTCTTTGGGGAACCTGTGCAAAGAACACACAACAGTTTTTCATGAAATGACATGTAGCAGGGATTTAACAATGTTACGTAAGTAAGAAAATCTAAATCCATGCTACTTGTGGGCTGAACTTATTTTATTATGACAGATCAAAAGTGTCATATAGAGAAGCACCACAACTCAATTATTTCTATTCAACAAAAACGACAGCCTGCAGATAACATCGCTGGCACCCCTTTCTTTGTCCCTCAATGCCTGCTAAACCGCTAAATTACAATTTAAAGGCATTTTAAGTTTGCAGAATAATAATCAAGACATAATTCATCACTGATGAATAAGTGAAGGATCAGTATCGGTGTGAGTTTCAGTCTGACACTTAACCACAATCATTTTCTTAGTTATCACACGTGTCACTCAGTGGTTAGTTCAGCACTTTGACGCTAGAGATCATCTGGGGTCGCCCAATGTTGGCCCGATCCAACATTATATTTGGTATTATTGTACACACAGGTCTTATATCCCACCTGCATGTGGAATATGGGCACAACTTTAACTTGTAATAATAATGTGGCATTAATGGCGAGGTCATAAGCCATATTCAATTTACATCGAGATACAAATACGATCTCAGTCTCCAGTGCTAAGTTTAAAAGTTGGGTCTGTAAGAAAACTCAGCTCTCATTTGTTATTTTAGTGTAATTTTACAACGTCAAATTCAACAACTACTCAACGCTAAGACGCGAGTGGAAGCCCATCACATTTTATGTGAACACTGAAATTATTGATGCGCAACGATGCACAATTAACATGATAATTACTACGTATACGTTACCGTCACCTGTACAGTTAGATTAGCTAGCTAGCTTTGAGCTCCCTGTATATGGTAGCCTACGGTAGTTAGCTAACAAGCAAATATCACCAATAACAGTATGTTGTATTTGTTGAACACACGTAATAAGACCGTGATGTTGCTATAGTCAATGCTAAGTAGCATTAGCTAAAGGTTATCCGTGCAGCTTGTATGGCTAACTGCCGTTAGCTGACTTACCGACGAAAGTCAAACATGTCTTCAATTCCCCGAGTCTCCATGTCTGCCAGACAGACCTTTGCTCAGAGGCTAATGCTAAGAAGACAACCTGGTCCCTGAAAATAAAGTAGTCATTACGTTCACGACGGCAGTTTTGTCATCCGGTAGGCAAACTGACAGCTAACGTCACTGTTCCTCCGATGAAAACGTTTTCGTCAGCTATATGAGCAAGTTCAAAACGTTAGCTTAGCAACAGATGCTTCTAGCGGTGGTGCTAGCAGCGCTAGCGCCTCAGTTCCGCAGCAATAGCAACAATACTTCCGGTCATGATCCTTTAGAATAAAAGCACCACAGAGGTAAACCGATTCAAAAAAAATTTCAAAATCAAAGTCCCTGGTTGGAAAAACAATTAAACGTTACGGTGTTTTGTTGCCATCTAGTGGTTAACGTTGATTTTCGCACGTAAATGAATTGATAACCTGCTAGAGCTCACGTTGTGATGTACCGAATACTTATTTTATCATGATTTTTAGAGGTGTGCACTATTCAGATTTCAGTGCATCTCTCCAAATCACCCCTACGGTGACCATGGATCTCTTGTAAGAGTTCATACAATAGATCCATGATGGCGACCCTTAACTTTTCGCACTACAACATGCAAAGACACAAACGTGCTGCAAATTCAAACAACTTCATCTATTCCCATAGAAACACTTGTGTTGTGTTGTGAGATTTTGAAGCACCTGTGTTGTAACATTGATGAAGCTGTTTCCTGAATTTGTCGCACGTTTGCGTGTGTTTAATCTGCAGTGTGTGTGTTGAGCTCTCAGGGCCAGCTAAACATTAATTAGCAGTTCCCATATGACTGCCTTGCTGAACTTAATTAAACTAGTGCTTATGATGAACACTTGATTCAGAAAAAAGACAATGACACACAAACGACAACATCTGACAGAATTAAATTTCTCACTTACAAAGTACAGAGGATTTTGAGTCAAGACTCACAGCAACAGCAATCTAATGTGAACATATCCCGTTCATCATACTGTTTATATCTTCGTGATCTGGATTTCTTTGCTCTGCTGTCAGGTGAGGAGTGGCACATACTTCAGTAGCAGACCATGTTGTAATGTGTAATAATTGTAATTGCCAATATTAGCAGTTCGTTTGACTTCTTACCTTTAATCATGTGCTTGGGTAACCCGTTATACCGGATTAATAATTGAATTGTATGTGGGTGTTACTGTTCACTGTATATTCTTAAACACACCCCGCCCATTCATACTCCCAGGCTCCTCCCACAGCCTCAACCCAGATTTGTTTGGCAACAACACTGCAGCTGTTCTAAATCGCCGCCGAATAAGTCGTATCGATTTTCTTGAGGGAAAACAAACATCTCCCCTTTTAACTGAGCTCTGACTGGACATCGGTCCCTTTTACTGTTGACAACACACCGGGACAACATGGTGGCTGGACCAAGCTCTTATCCGGTAATCTGCTGGCTGGCCTTGGCCGCCGTGCTGGGTATTGTACTCGGGCTCGGCGAGGACCTCGACCGGCCCTTGTTCGGGCCTCCCGGTTCTCCCATCCGGCTGCTGGAGTCCGACCCGGGCCTGAAGAAGGCTCTGGAGTTCGCAGAGGAGCGTTATAACCGGGGCTCAAACGCAATGCACCTCCGCAGGGTCAATCGGCTCGTCTCTGCAACTAAACAGGTAATATGAAGACAGACGCCGGGTTCTGTCATCATTTTTATTCAATCACAACACACTCTCGTATTATTGTTTACTGATAGATAGATAGATAAATAAATAATAATAATAGTGTATTCCATGGCAGTAAATGTTGTACGTGCTGACTTTGTAAACAACAGAGCGGCCTTAGCACGGGCCGGAAATAATGAGACCTGTTTTCAAAATAATGGCACAAACTGCTTACTGCGGTACAAATGTTTCCTGAGTATTCAATAAAAATGACTACATCCATGTTCACATTGCAGGCTTCTTATCAACATTTTGCTTTTTTAATTTATATACTTTACCTAAAGCCTACAAAGACATGTTCTCAATGGTCACGCTTTTATTCTGTCCGGAAGTCTCATCGCTGAGTAAACTCCAGCTTGACACGACAATTAAATGACCTGACAAATGTTGTATTGTTTATCAGCACATCCATCTGAGCAGTGTGACCCAGATCTGCTGCAAACATTAACATCCAGATTTTTCAACATACATAACATAGATTTGCAAAGACCTTTGTTTGACTAATTGTCATTCAGATACTCTAGACTGCAACACAATCAGCATCATGCCTGAACATATGCCAGAGGATTTTTTGTTTGTGAACTTAAAATGGTCACTGTATGTGTGTGTCTGTTTTGTAGCTGGTTAAGGGAATTCGCTACACCATAACAGTGGAAGTGAGCAACACTCAGTGTAAGAAATCCACCACGCTCAGGACATGTGACTTCTATCCCGAGTCAGAGAAACTGAAGGTAGGCTGTGTGTTTGTGTGTGTGTGTGTTAAAATGAGAGAGAGATATAAGTCAGAGAGAGAAAGAAGGTCATTGACATGGTTTTAAATGAGCAGATTTCTGCATTGAGCATTTTGAAAAATGGGAATATGCTTGTGAGTGCATTTACCTCTGTATCACTTTATTGTTGCAGTGTGTAGTTATGTTTGTTCAGCAGTGAAATGATCTTGTGACTTGAGTTTGACTTGAAGTAACCCCAGACATGCTCATATCTCATCTCCCCACGCATGTATACAATCGACAGATCTTTTTCCTGTTGCTTTGTTTGCCTGTTCTTAGACTTTATAGGAGTCTGGAAACATATATATATATGGAAACATATTCTCAATGGAAAGGGCCCCCTCTATTTCACCCTCTCCTTCACTCTTATAAATATAAATGTATACACAAATCACATATAGTCTGTTTGGTGCTGTCACAGCATTGTGTTAAAAGTTGCAGATTGAATTAAGTTGTAATACTCTAAGCAGTAACTGTACATGACAGTATCAGGTTAATACCGCGTTTGTACATCTTTGTCATCTTTTTTATGTTTTTGTTCATATCAGACAGAGCTGTGTGTGTTTGAAGTGTGGGACATCCCCTGGCAGGGTACTTCAACTCTGCTCAAACAGAAGTGTCAGCCTAAAGGTGAGTGAGCAGCACATAAGCAGCAGAAGATATTGATTTGTGACAGATGTGCTGTAGTTAAAATATGGCCAAAGATCACAGTTGTGTCTTACTTACTGTAGTTCCTCTGTAATGATGTCTTTTATGACATCTTTACTCCCCCATAAGTCCAAAGTAGTTGTTATCACTGTTGGCCTTTTGTTTTTGTATTTCCTGTGTTATCCCATGATGCTTGACTTCCTCTGTAACATCAGCAGTATTTTCCACTATGACACCAGCCCAGAGAAACTGTGGAAAACAATTTATATTTAGTAGATATCCATTAACATGCATTCTTCATCCCTGTTGTATTGATTGATACAGACCATGCCAAAGCAACCATCCAGTACATGGACTTAGTAACTGAGCAAAGATTGTGCAAATATTTCCTTCATCTGGACTTTATCTTGTTCTGCTCTTGTATCTGTTATTTCTCAGTGATTATATAATGCTAATGTTTACTAACCTGGTCAATAAGTGGTGCTTAATACCAGAGAGCTGAATTAGATCTCAACATTCATAAATGTTTATATTACTCTTGTATTATACATTATAAGTCTTACATTGTTTTTTCCTGTAGATAAAACCAGGCTCCTCTGTGTTGTAGTTCCACTCTTTGATTTCAGTAATGAATCGTGTCAAAATGTGTCTTTAGTGTATTTGCATTTATTTGACTGACAAATTAGAAAACCAGACTCAATGCACTTTTGAAGACTTGAACCATAAATGTAGGTGTTATGTTTGTAGTGATCTAACATGTTTTCCTTGATGTCTATCAGTTGAAGTAGAGGAGACCAACAAGGTAGAGGAGCCGTCCAACAGCCAGTCACCAGAGGTATAAAAAAAAATTGCGTCACTATCATATTGATAACAGAATTGACAGCAAACTGTTGACATTGAGTTTGGTTCTTGTAATCACTTGACATTGAGGTTGTACTGTTAGTGCTGATTCACTGTTTGTTTGCTCACTATCTGACAGGAATCAGTGGAACTGTTGGGACAGTTCAAAGAGTTCATGGCTAAATACAATAAGGTTTACAGCAGCCAGGAGGGTGAGTGACTGACATCTATATGTACACACCAAGCGTAGCAGGTGCACAATGTGTTGCATTCCTGTCTGCACACTGCTTTCTGTTCCCAAAGCCTATTGTGTAAAACCTGTTTAAAAACCTAAACACAAGGCTCAGTGATGTAATCAGTAACCACATATTTTGTGTGCTAGATGGTTAAAAACATCTCATCAACAGTGAATAAACTTTATCTAATTTAAAATGGAAGAGAATCCATCCAAATGAGAGATTGAATACAACACAACCATAACAGAAAACACACACACAAAAAAAGGATAAACAGGAAAGCTGTTGATGTCTCAGTCACTATGAGGTGCTTTCTAGCTACTTGGATTAAAATATATATTCATTATCAGTGTGAAAATGATGATTCAGACACACAAAAAAATCACCACAATAGATGCTGTCATAGAAAAGTCAAAAACACCACCCCTTCTGATTTAAGAGTGTCAGCAAAATGTGAAATAATATACAGAGTTGTGTAACAGGTTTTGAATGTGTGTGTTTGACCTTTTACCGTGCAGAGGCAGACCGCCGTTTGCGCATCTTCCACGAGAACTTGAAAACTGCTGAGAAGCTCCAGGCTTTGGACCAAGGTTCAGCTGAATATGGAGTCACCAAGTTCAGCGACCTCACTGGTGCGTGCCTGTGTGTGTCTGTATTTCCACACAGTGCCCAATGAGGAAACATACCTTCTGCATTTTGTGGGGTTGCATCAGCTTTTCTTAAAAAACTAAATCCGCTTAGGTAACAGTTCGCTCCTCTCCATCTGTTTCTTTCCAGAGGAGGAGTTTCGCTCTACGTACCTGAACCCACTGCTCAGCCAGTGGACTCTCCAGCGTCCAATGAAACCAGCCTCCCCTGCCCGTAGTCCCGCCCCTGTCAGCTGGGACTGGCGAGATCACGGAGCCGTCGGTCCCGTTAAGAACCAGGTACCAACATACAGAGTTGATTACAGCTCTCAATAGCATGCTAACTAATGAATAAATCACAGATCCTGCCTGCGTCATGCTGACCGGGGTGTGTGTGTTTCTTGCAGGGCATGTGTGGATCCTGCTGGGCATTTTCTGTTGTAGGAAATATTGAAGGCCAGTGGTTCCTGAAAAATGGAGCACTGCTGTCACTTTCTGAACAAGGTAACAAAGAGGCAGATCCACAAACAAACTGATGATAAAGTAATTCAATAACAATCTCCTGCAGGAAAAAACAACACTGTTTACAGTTACAGATAAAAACCACAATTTGATTTGTTTATTGATTTGTTCCCACACAGAGCTGGTTGACTGTGATGGGCTGGACCAGGCGTGCAGAGGAGGGCTGCCATCAAATGCTTATGAAGCCATTGAGAAGCTGGGTGAGAATGATGTGCACAACCACACTGAGACACTTTGCTCCCAGTCCAAAGAAATTACAGCTCATTTCTGACACAAACAGCTGAAGAGAGAGGATTATGTAGACCTGCAGACATCTGTAGTTTGTGTTGATAAAATAGGTGGACTTTTATTTTTTTATTTTTGCATTAATACTGAAGCTGAGTGTTATTTTTTAACCTCTAACACCTCCTTCCTTATGTGTGGTTAAGGTGGTGTGGAGACAGAGACTGACTACACTTACACTGGGCACAAGCAGAGGTGCGACTTCACCACAAAGAAAGTGGCCGCCTATATCAACAGCTCCGTGGAGCTCCCCAAGGATGAGAAAGGTGAGTGGGGGAAGCACTGATGAATAAATCCCCAGAAAATCCTTCTGATACTGATCCTTCTATACTAATGAAGAATGTTCTAAAAATTAAGAAGATGCAAATTATTGTTCATTTGTTGATTCACGGTTTGAAACAAGAAGATGTTAATTTGATGATTTCACCTTTTTCCCTCAGAAATTGCAGCTTGGCTCGCTGAGAATGGACCAGTCTCTGTTGCTCTGAATGCATTTGCAATGCAGGTAAGTGTCTATGTCACCACTATTACACTGCCACACACCCAAACAGCAGAGACTGAATCATTAACATTTGACAACAGTGTTCCATGACCTGCATGTGCACCAAGATATGGATCAATTATCATATCATAATACATCGAAGTAGAACAATTTCAGCAGAATCTTATTATCAGCATGTACCCATATGTAATCCATTTGATTGTCTTTTGCAGTTCTACAGGAGGGGTGTGTCTCACCCTTTTAAGATCTTCTGCAACCCCTGGATGATCGACCATGCTGTGCTGATGGTTGGATATGGACAGCGTACGTTTTTCTGTTTTATCCTCTTTCAATTTATCCAGTTTTTTACCCGAGAACCAAAGACAGACACATCTAGACTATGGAGGCCAGAAACGGCCACGTATATATTTTTTATTTTATTTGCTAAATATTAAGTTGTTATCACAGGAAAACAGCAGTGAAAAAAAGTATGGACATGGCCGCTCTCGGCCTCCGTATAGACAGACCACAGGTTACAGACATGTGAATCCGGATGGAGTCAAAATCATTCTGTGGATGTTTTTGTGATTTCAGGTAAAGGTATCCCATTCTGGGCCATCAAAAACAGCTGGGGGGAGGATTATGGAGAGCAGGTAAGACAACAAGGGCTGCAGTTGCTTTCATTATCAATTAATGTGCCAGTTATTTTCTGGATGAATTAGTTCACTTCCACAGCCTTGCAGCATATGACAGTATGTTATTTATTTTGCACTTTATTTACACATCTAAATAGTGTTCTGCATAATCTTGTATTAATTTGTCTTTATCCTGATGTCACAGGATAAAAAGATTAATAATTAAAATAAAGTTCCACTTTGTTGGTGCCCATTTTTGACACTCTCTCTCTCTCCATTACACTCATACAGGGTTACTACTACCTATACAGGGGGTCCAATGCATGTGGCATCAACCAGATGTGTTCATCCGCTGTAATCAATTAAACCCTGTACCAGAGCTGCCAGCTGGCCGTATCTCTACAAATCTCATACGCACATCTGATCCTGAATGCATGAAGAGTGTCACAGCCCGACATGTGAAGTCCTGCTGAAGTTACTTTTCCATTAAACCAGTCTAGTGAAGCACCTTCATAACACCACCTGGTGTACTGCACCAGTACTGATACAGCTAGGCATTGCTGAGAAATGTTACCATGGTCATTTTAAAGTAGGTTTTTTGTGCACATTTCATTCCATTAGTCTTTCAGGTCATCATGACTGCAGTGGTTTAGGCAATATTAACAATAGTTTTAACTCAACTTTCCTCACAGTAACCTAGCCCATCTTTGATAAGGTGTGTGCACTAATTGTTGCTAGACTCATGTTATGTCAGTTTTCTTGGGTGTTTTGTTGCTAGTGTTTGTGCTTATATGTCATGTTTGAGGTGAGCTGTTGAAAGTTGGGTGGTTTTCTATAAAGTGTTTTGCACAATTTCAACAGAACTGCAGTTCTGTTGTAATAGCTGTGAGAAATGAATGAAGTTTGAATAAAAAAGAGTGGAACCCTATTCTTTCTTTATGGTAACATTTCTTGAATGTACTGAAACAGAATGAAAATGCATCAACACAACACATGCAACATCAGATTACAGCATGTAAACAATGCAATTGCATAGTTAATCATGTCACTAAACACATAGTCATATTATTTTATTGTCTGTTATATTTAACAACTCACTGAAAACAGCTGCGATGTGAAAACTGCCACCACTGGAGACAACATTTTCTCCGTGAGCGTCACTGAACACTTGCAATCTTGAATGTTGCTCAAGTTGAGCTCACACACTCTATTTCCCAGAATGCACAGTCGCTGCTACGGAAGAACTATACCTGAGACCATGGATGTATAAAGAGAACGCCTGAGACCCTGAGACCTGCTCTGAGGGGTTGGCTTTTAAATTTAGACAATAATAAATTATTGCCAGTGCCAATTGCGTCAGACAATTGAAATAAGTTGGTGCTAAGTGATTTTAATTAACACTTCAATGTTATATTAAACTCTTCCATGATTAGATGGTCCATGAGTCTGCAGATGAAAACAGGACACAAGTTTTATTTTGAAAAGAGTTGACCGGTGGACACCGGAAGTGAAACATCTGCTGTTGCCAGAAAACAGTGTCGCATGTGGTGTGTCTGTGTTGATAAAAACATTTCCTCGTGTTCAGTAATTTGTAACAGCTGCCGAGCCTTAAACTCCAGACCGTCGTCCTTCAACAGACTCAGTCGCTCTTCACCTCTCTCCTCTGTCAAGGTAATTATGTAACCTGCTCACGTGGCTCCGCGTCGTGGGAGTAGCAACAGTTAGCTTGCTAGGCTAACTCACCGCTAATGTTTATGTGAATTATAAAAAAGCAGCGATTTCAACCAAGTGAGCACAGTAAATTAAGGACATGTGACGTGTTGTAACTGTCCAGTCGTCCAACGAGGAGGTCAAAGCTTTTTAGTTCGTGGCTAATTTGAAATCAGTCACTGACAGCTTAGTTAGCGTTTACAATAAAACTGATGTGTTGGTTCTTATCAAGGTTTTTTTTTAGTTTACTCTTCTATTAGTGTATTGTTTCTTGACTTTCCGACTGATGTCCGGTGTTGGCCTAGTGTTGACACGGAATTCCTGAATCGATCCAATTTTAATAGACAACGTTCGGTTTTGAATCGATGCGATTCCTGATTAGAGTTTGTCAGATATTGAACTTACATTATCTATTTGTTTGTATATGAATACGATTCTCTGAAAACTAATGCTGTAAATTGCTCATCCAGCCTGATATGTGATAGAGGTTTGTGCACACACCGTGAATGAACCCAAAGCAGTTAGTGATGCACTTTCTACTTCTCAAGACACAACAGATGTAACAGAGTGAAGGGTGTCTTTTTACCAGTAGACGATGTTAGTCGTGTGCTGTTCAACATTTAAGGAGGAATAATTCTTGCATGGTACTCTCTGCCTGATTGATGTGTGGAAATCAATGAACACACTTTAAATGTCTGTCACTATTTCATATGTTTTTACCAGGGCTGTTGCTTGACACTGTGTCAGATCTTCTGTTTGTACATTTTATTTATTTTTCTTTTCATCACGTCGCGATATGTGAGACATTGATATTTGGGTTTCTGAACTGTAATTGGATTATTCAGGTAAAGGTTGATTTTAATTTGAGAGTGGGTTTTTTTTTGTTTTTGTTTTGTGTTTTCCAACCCAGACCTTCTCCAGTGTTCATCAGTACTTTGATCTCCCTCCTCCCTCTCTCCTCAGCTGGCGCATGCACTTGAAGTTGCTCACTGGTTATAATGTCACAGGCCACCAAACGCAAACATGTTGTCAAGGAGGTTCTTGGAGACTTTGTCACACCCACAGAAAACCAGCAGATCGTGAGGGTGAGCTGTGTATGCGCTCTGATCGAACATATTTACACCAAACAATCACTTCATCAGAACTGTACACAGCAGGGTTTTGTTCTGACTCTGACTCCATCCTCTACCTGTGTATGTGTAGATTATTGGTAGCCGTGGCAACAACCTCCATGAAACAGTCACGGCTCAGGGTGAGACGTTCCTTGTGAGCATGCCCACCAAGTTCCGCAAGAACATCTGGATCAAGAGAGGTCAGTGATGGATTGAAACATTATCATAGAGCGCGCTGTAGGTGCACATGTGTAAGAGTACAGTTGTTCAAAAGCTGAGAAAAATGTTTTCGAAATGTTGTTGAAAATGTTTTGTTTAATGAGAAGATGATGCACTGGAAATACTCTAAATTCAGCAGAAACTTAAACTGACACTGGATTTTATCAGTGGGCGTCTTATTAAAATGATGTAAAACACGTATTTTCTGCTGCTTCAAACTGTCAGTGAGTGGACCCAATGAGAGGTCGGACAATAGCGGAATTTCAAAGGTTGATATAATAAACATAGTTTGGAGCAGGAAAAAGCTGATGGCATATTAATCAGCCCATACCTCGTGAAGAAAAAGCTCATAAGGAGTTGATGGTCCAGACAGCTCAGTCAGAGTCAGCACACTCATGCAGTACATGAGTGACACAACACATTTTAATCACAACAATGCCTTTTGTCACCTGTGGAAAAGACCATGACTGCAGAAAACTTCACTTTTCTGACTTATTTTGTATTTAGCCTATTGGGTGTAAATAATGAAGCCCTGTTTAAATATAAATAATCCCAGATAGACAGTGGTGTTACTCTGACCTTATGTGTGTTGCAGTAAGATGATGTAACCTGACAGTGCAACAGCTGGAGGGTGCACAGCCATCAGCCACTAGTAGAGCTGATACTACTACTGAGATAATGATAGTTTGTAAAAGGCAGCACTTAACTGTCCAAACCAATCAATCTGTCAAGCTCTAGTATCCATCTGCAAAATGTCCACACAGGTCTCCACTGATGGACGCCTGTCAGCAACGTCTCTGACCACAAAACCAACCATTGAATATTTCTCTCAGTCTCTGTCCTGTGGTCTGTGCCTGTCAGGCCTGTGGGTTCAGCTTTGGCCTGGTCTGATAGAACAATACAAGACTGATCAGTCCCTGTTGCTCTTGGACAATTGTTGATGATCTATAACTTGCGTATACTTATTTGCTTTAATGACAAGCAGCTTAGCTAATCACAGACCATAGAGAGTAAGTGGCACATCTTGGAACTACAGTGTGGGTGAAGTCAGAGTAAAGTGGAGCAACATGCACTTTATTTTTTATGATGACATTAGTGCCATAGGTCAGACCAGGTGCACAGGCTGTCTCCTGGGTTCAGGAGTGTAGAGTTTTGAACTTTATATTGTTGGCCAGAAATATTTTCAAAAATGTTTTCAATTCATTTTTTTTATTCAAAATGAAATAGAGTCTGTTTTCTGAACATCAAGGTGACTATGTGATTGTGGATCCCATCGAGGAAGGAGAGAAGGTGAAGGCAGAGATCAGCTTCATCCTCTACAAAGATCACATTCAGTACCTGCAAAAACAGCAGCTGTGGTAAGTGAGAACACAGACAATATCATTTGATATCATGTCAGGTGTCACTGAGTGTCCTGAGATGATCTTTAAATTGTCTCAAGGCCTGAGGGGTTCATGGAGGAATCGTCAGCACGGGACAAGACAAACAAACAGGAGGAGACGGAAGGAAAAGACATAGAAGACGAAGTTAGTGACTCAGAAGACGATGAGAGCGACCTCTTCGTGAACACCAACCGCTGTAACTACCAGTACAGTGAGAGTGAGGAGGAGGAGGAGGACAGCGAGGAAGACAATGAGGACAAATAGGGAAGGACCAAAAAATGGTTCCTAACAGGAGCATGGAGGGAACAGACAACTGAGAGTGAGAATTGTGTAAACCAAGTGACTGAACTCTGCTGTGCTGCAGTCACTGTTGCACGAGACCCGGTGTCCTTGTGCAACATCTTCCTCTGCAGGGGATGGTTCACAGCCTGCTGGAGACACTATGACTGAGTGGACTTTGAAATACAAAATCAGGACAAAATTAAGTCTTGCTGGTAAAAATTTGTGTTTTTTTTTAACTGTAATGAATCAGTAAGTTGAAATTGATCAAAATTAAATCAGAATCCTGTGATTTTCTATGTCCAATAGAAATTCAGAAGGACACGTTTCTACTGGCACCTGTCTTTTCCTTACTGGGAATATTTCTGTGCTTCCAGTACATTATAGTACATTTGAAGGATAATACTTTAATCCTCTGTTGGACAAAAGAAATATGTTAGAAAGCCACAAAACCAAAAACTAAACAACTTAAAACATTCATAATGTTCCCTGTTAAACACACAATTGTCATGTTAGTTTGCTTAGGTGAACCTCACCGTACCTGTATGACCAGTCCTGTAGAGAATGGGTTTTTAACTCAGATCTCTCCCAACCGCTCACAGAGCTGCTTCTACTGCTGCTTGTGTTGATTTGAATTGTAATGAAGACTGTCAATAACCACAGATCATCACTTTGCCAAACACACACACACCCACAAGAAGATGGTGTCTGACTATTCTGGTTTCAGCTGACCTCAGGTCAGCCTGTACTTGACACTCGGTCAATGTGACTGAATTGTGCCCCAGCTTTTACTAACATTCCTGACTTAGTACAGTGTACTCTATACAATGACAAAAGTTTTGGAAATAGATTCATTGTTGAGTTTGACTTAATTTCACATGTCAGTGTCTTTTCATGTCACGTTCAAAGAGCCGTCTCTGGAAGTGTGCAGAAGTAACCCAAACATAAAGACATGCACTATGTACACAACATGTACTATGCACACATTCATATTTGAAAGAGGTAATTGAGGAGATTGGTATTGCTACTGGAACCAGTTGTACTGGAATGTCATACTGACATTTCAGCTTCACATGCTTGGGGTTCATGCAGACCACATGCTTCAAATACTACTGCCCTTTCTGACTGTATTTGTATGATCAGGAAGTCCATGATCATTATTGGTCCACTGAGAATTACTTTCAGCTTAGTTTATATATTGTCAAATTAGCTTTGTTGTCAATCTGTGCAAAGGATTTCTTGGTAATAAAAGCAGTAGCTGGGTGGGTGGATTTCCATTATGAGCATTCAGCCACACCTGTCTTTAGTGATGCAGAGGGACACTGCACCCAAGGTTTGAGGTCAGTTTTGTTCAGATGACCTCTGTTTTGGGTGAGGGTGGAGGAACCCTCCCAGTCCCCTGCAAAACCAGCCCAACCACTGTGAATTCACCCTCTCCCTACAATTGACATGGCTAAACTTTTGTTTGTGTTTTTATTCTGAATATATTAACTCTTGCAGTCACACCACATCACCTCCAGCTGCCTCCAGCTGTAGGTGATGTGGTGTGACCACGAGCTGTGCTGGCTGATGCGGCAAATATTAGCTAGCTGCAGGTAAACACTGTTGCAGGTAAACACTGTTGCATGACACACATGACTGAGATGGTTCACTGAATTTAAGACTCTTCTCTGTGCTGAAGTTACAGTGTAATATCATTTTAGCTAGATGTTAAACAGTAGTTTACAATGATTAAGAAACATATTAAAAGGAAAAAAAACAATATCCTAGTTTGTAATGCAAAATATGTTTTCTCCATAGTAATTGATGAATATGCAAAAAACACAAATTTAGTCCTTTTATAATTTTTAATGCTGTGTGGTTGTAATGAAAGAATTAAACATGACCCCACAACGTGGACGGATGAAATAAGGAAAAGTAAATAAATAGAGACAAGTTATTCACAGTGTCACTTCTTTGTAACAGGAGGAGTGTGGACTTGTTATCTTTAATTTCTCAGTGTTTTCATGGATTTTTCCTCTCGTCTCTGGTCTTCAGAGGCATGTGCCCACACTGTCTCTGTGTCTTTTCCATGTTAGCCCACAGTTTCTTGAGCTGCTGAGGGCTTCGTTTGTGGACCACCAGGATCCTGTGGTACGAACACGGCTCCTGCTCCTCCTTCCCTGGAAAGTCAAAGGTGAGGAAGGCAGGGTGGTGGATGGGGTACGCGTTAAGCCGAACCATACACATCCCTACATAGACATCATCAATGGGGAACAGGTGAACTCTTTTAGACACGTGGTGTAGGCGTTTGGTCAGTTGGCCTGAGTACACCACCCCACCTCCGCCTGCATATGCAGGATAGAGGCCTTTGTAGAAACTGTCAGGGATGAAATACTTGGATTTGTTGACTCGGTCTGGCTTGGCTGCACCTATCACATCTCCAACCATGAAATCCATCATGGTCTTGTGTGAACTAGGCTTGTTCAGCTGTTCCTGGAGATATGTTACCATTTTCGGGGTGTTGACAAAGACGTCATCATCTCCCTTAAAGACGAAGTGAGTCTGTCCGCAGGATTGTGAGAACCAGCTCCAGAAGAGCACATCCTTCAAGGTGAGGTTGAAAAATGTGTCTTTGAAGTTCCACTGCAGAATGTCTCCATATCGTCTACTTTCCAACTGCAGTAACCCAGACATATCCACACCAAGCTCCTCAGGGTTTTCTTTGCCCAGCAGAAACACCCTGCGGACGTATCCCCCACCTTCTGCTCCTCCGCTGCTGTTGGTCTTCCGTCCTGTCACCCAGCCCACCTGACCCCAGGTCTGTCGAATGGCCTGTCGGTTCTTAAAGTTCAGCTCTGTTGTTTTGATGGCCAGGAGAAGCAGAGGGGGCTCCTTCTCATCTTTTGCCCCAGCCCCACACACTCCATCTGGCTGCAGGAGGGTTGGGTACTCCCTCCTCTGCATGTTGATCCCAAACTCTCGTATATGTTGTGGCAGCTTCTCAAAATTTCTCCTGGTACTATTCAGGTTGAGAAAATCAGAGAAACTTTTCCTCAGTAGGGACTCGTCAAAGATACTTGTGTCAAACTCCCTCTCTGAGTCGTTTGGGTGCAGGATGGGGTTCAGATGCCG
This sequence comes from Selene dorsalis, assembly GCA_900303245.1. Taxonomy (NCBI): domain Eukaryota; kingdom Metazoa; phylum Chordata; class Actinopteri; order Carangiformes; family Carangidae; genus Selene; species Selene dorsalis. The sequence goes on along the minus strand of OMNW01031228.1, from coordinate 2,664 downwards.
ATCAGTGACTTGCTGGAGATGGTTCCACAGAGCATCCCCATGCAACTGGAGCTCCCAGAAGGCTTTAGGCTGCGGGGCAAAGTTGTTGTTTCTGACAGCTCCTGAGGCCACAAAATGAGTCTTTGCAGTGAGGCTTGCTGATGCTATCATGGTAGTCATGTGTATGCATATTGTGAAGGCAGCATAGACAAAGAACAGTGCCAGGCAGATACATGGGGCGCACACACAGATGAACACGTGACGCCAGCGACAGTAACACCGTGCCATTTGACTGCAAAGACAACACACACAGGCAAATACAAATGTATCAGTTCGGACAAATCAAATGAGAAGAAAGTGTGAAATCTCAGAGAGAGAGAGAGAGGAGATAGACAAGAGAAGAAGAAGGTGGTCACTGGGCTCAGAGTTGACAAAACTATCCTCCCAAAATATCTATTTAGGAGCTACACTGGAGCTTTCAGCTGTATCATATGATCTTCATCAGCAGATGAATTTTGCCCAACTGGAGCTCGTTCCTCTACAATCCCATGACATTCACTTTGAAAAGTCTCTTAGTATGAAAAACCTGCACATCAGCTACTAAATGTGCCAACTGCTGTTGTCAAGGTCAAGAATGAACTTTGACCCTCGACTATATCTAAATTTACTTTTAATATTTTACAGCTCATCTATTCTATATGAGCTCTTAAAAAGTCAATTTTCTTACCTGTTTTAAGCGAAAGCACCTGAATTCACTGATCACTCCTCTGTTATGAAAACCAAAGCTAACAGTCCTTCTAGAAACTACACGGCTCCATTATCGGCCTAATTCCACTTAAAGCAGAAAGAAAACTGACTCCCTCTCTTTTACAGTCCAGACAAGCAGTGTGGTGATCAGCCAGGAAGCCTTTCCGTCTTTAGCCTCAACACATGTGGCCTGTTGACAGATAAAGGCACACTAACTGTCAGGTGTGTGCACTCGGGAACACACCCACTGACAGAGAGAGCAAACAGGGACTATAATGACAGAGGAGTGGGCCACAAATTCAACAACCTGCATAAGAAAGGCTGAAGACAAATGTTAAGCAGAGCGATCTTAAAGGTTCATTGTTAACCCTTGATGTTGATGTCACTACTATGTGTGAACCTAGTTTTTCCTGTCTGTCATCTTAAATGCAGAAATTGAGTAAATTCATCAACCATTCATCAGGTCAAACCAGTAATGCTGCAGGAGAGTCGTTCCTGTGAGGCCTTGAGGTGTCTGGAATCCCAAAACTCTAGCGTTGCGACATGTGGAGTGACTGTAGGTGTCACTGAGGTGGGGACCTGAAACCAGCCACCTGTCTAAAACTTCCTTTTAGAGGCAGAACAAGATTCAGGATGAGCAGCCATCTGCTTCGACCAGTCAGGTTGAAGAGGAGGAGAGAGAAAGCAGATTTGGCCCGTTGTAGTACAGTCAAATCTAATAACACAAATAAAGTAAAGTTTTGCAGCAGGCATTAAACAGTAACAGGCATGAGAAAGTGGTTCACAGTTGCAGATCTAGGCTCTGTAGCTCTGGCTCTGTGTGTCAAACCTCATTTTAGACCAGGCATGGGCAACCTGTTCCACAAAGGGCCGGTGTGGCTGCAGGTTTTCTTTCCAACCAAGCAGCAGCACACCAGACTTGACTTATTTAATCAACTGATCTCAGTCTTCAGACAGTTGATTGGTCAAACTGCGTGTTCTTGGTTGGTTGGAACAAAAATCTGCAGCCACACCGGCCCTTTGTGGAATGAGTTGCCCATCCCTGTTTTAGACAGGGATGTTGATGATGACGATGATGCATCCCAACTCTCTGTTTCAATCATCTTCTTTTAAAATGATTCTGAATCATCTGATGGACGAATGAAATGAAAGGTAGAAATCATGGTTATGTCCTGGAGGTCTGTCAGGGTTAGAGATGTTGACTGTATGATTGAAACATACCTGGTGTGAGTTTGGCACAGGAGCTTTGATGCAAACACGAGTGAAAAACAGGTCAAAGACTGTGACAGTATGTCAGACAACACTGTTGCATCCTGAAGGAACAATGTATTTCAGTGTGGTGAGAGAAGATACATGTGCTGCTGGTGTGTAAAGGCATCTTAACAATGCGACCTACATCTTTTTTCATGTTTTAATTTATGAGGTTATAAGACTGACAATTTTACAGTTAAACTCAGTTCTGTCTGTCGGTGTATGAGATATAACAACTAAACTATGTATAAAACAGATGTTTAGTAACTAACACACAGAGACCACCGTCACCAACACTGCCATCTAGTGTTCCTCTTGTTGCAGTCTCAGTGTGACCACTGACTTTTAGGCTTCTGGATTTTATCAGCACTCCTTTATGTAAAAACAGGTGATAACAATATCTGAAACAACAAACAACATTTGTCTTCTGTTACAAAGATGACAGGACTGTTTCAAAATGGTAGGAATAAAGTTTTATTTTTTCATATGAAGGGGTGGTTTTGGATTTTTCTTCTTTTACAAGTAGTATGTTTTTGATAAAACTTGCAAAAAATCTTCTAGCATATTCCAAGAATGATGGACATGAAGAGAAGGGGATTTATTGCTGAATGTTGAAATGAAGACACATTTTTATTTTTTCACCGAGTGGAAAAACGATTTGCTTGCTGCTTTTTCCATGCACCCAAC